>VWYI01034078.1:0-18764 GCA_013399455.1 Anthoscopus minutus
CAGGGGTTTGCGGCAACTTAAGAATGGGGAAAGTCCAAGGGGGGTACACAGTCTCTGACCAATTTGGGGTACCCTGGGAAGGGGTGAAAGTGGGGTACAATCCAATGGGGAAAGCAGAGGAGTGGGAATAGGTCACATGAACTAATAGGAGGTTGCGTTTTAGCGGATTTCCAGGCAGGGGGTTGGCACAAGGGAAGATTGACAAGGAACTTGCTAGAGTAAGGAGCAGGCATCGGTTAGATTGACAGTGGGATAGTAGGACGGTACAGGCTACGGCTAACCCATTAACCTGGGAAATACCATTAACAAAATACCCCACCACAACAGTTTGGGAGGAACCATAGAGGTCAGCTGGGGGCAAAGTCAGTTGAAATTAAGTTCTTAACAGTAGAAATTCTCATCTTTTTTGGGAATGTTGATGTTGGGCTGACTTTTGATCCTTCAGACTGCATTTTGCCTCTGTGGCTCATCATCTTCAGCTGTTGTTTAGGAACCTTAGTGTATTATTTACCCAAAAGAACTAAGAGCTTCAGCCAAGTAATTTCCCCCAGAACGTGCAGAGAGTTTTGTCTCATTTGTGCTTCCTAGACTGGCATGTGGGGATTATTGTCTTCATAATGTGAGGAAATGCATAATTTTCTGAGGAAGGACTTGTGATTCTCTGAAGAGTGGGGGCTTTAGAAGCTCCAAAGAGAGCCCATCTTGTCAGGTTTTCTAGGAAAAGGAAGTTAAATTGGTTTTGAATTACGTTATAGCAGAGTGCATTAAGTTACTCTAAGTATCATGTTGGGATGATATAAGTTGTTTCAGACAAAGAATGAAAAGGTGTCTTGTGATTGTATTGATTGGAGGAAATAAAATTTGCAGAATTGAAATTCCTCATTATACCATCGATTTAATGAAAACAGCCTCACTGATTAGAAAATATTTCATTAGAAAAAATCCTGAAACAGTTAAATTTAATAAGTAGCTGTTTTTATATTGCCTACACTTTCCAAACTGCCTCTGTAGTGCAGACTCTGAAATGTCACTGGTCCGAATGAAACCAAAAATAAGGGCTACTACTCTACTTCAAGTACCTGATTGATCTGCTGGTGGCCTTAGCGTTTCCATAAAGCTTCTTTACCCTACTGTCAGTGAAGTGTTAATCTTTACCTTTATACTTCTTAAAAATGCCAAGTAGCTTTTGATATAAGAAATGCTCTACTGGAGTAGCCCAAAAATCCACCTAATTAGTAATGAATGGATAAGGAATAATAAGACAGCATAGAGTGAATCTTCCTTTGGCATATCCTCCTTGTCACTGGGGAACAGTCATTTCAGTTTCCTGAGTTATGGTCTGCCCTCAGTGCTTACTAATCTATAATGGATCTGTAGATCCTGAATTTGTCTAGTCGCTCCACTGTGCCATGAGACAAATTCTGTGACTTGGCTGTGTTTTTAATAGAGTTTTTTTCCACTAAGTATTCCCTGCTTTTTTTTGTTGTTACGGGAAGTATAGGAAACATTTCCCATTTTCCTATTCATCGTATCATACACCTCTTAACTGAAGAGTCAGTCTGTTTTGTTTTTCTTTCTTTGGAAACTGATAGTTTCCAAACTTGAATCTTGCTATCTGTTCTCAAAAAAAATGATGGAAAGACAACTGCACATATGATGTGGATCGTATTTGAGTTTATACCATGCAATTCTTGAGAAATTGAAGCAAACTTCAGAAATTTCTTTAACTGTGTTTTAGAGAAGGTCTGTTCAACATTTTTTGTATTTGTGATGAGTGGTTTAAACAAGATGAACCCCCTGGCAAATAAGTAGTACAAAAAAGACAGTGCTTTAGGTTTCTTTGAGGAGAAGATGTGAAGTAAAATAAGTTTGGACAAAATGTGGGAGAAAACTACACTCAGAAGGCCACTAGTCCTCATAAAGATCTGTTTAGAGGCATTGAGACTTTGTTGTGGCAGAGGATTCAGTTTTACACATAGGGTAGTGTAGCTCATCTTGCCACTCCTTGCAAGTGTCAGAAGTTTCAAAAAGAAGCCCCTCAAAGTACCCTCTGTTCTAGTGTGTTAGAGTATAAAGTTGTCTTGTCTGTCCAGTCCCACCAGTATAAAACATAGGCATTTCCATCCTGTAGACATGTAAATTTAAAATACTGTCGGCAGAACCTTAATTTCAGTTGCCGGTTTAGCCAAGTCTTGAAGATTTTCCCTTTAATTCTGGATGTTACCACTTTGATTCTTCAGAGCTAGCTCCAAACTCTTTGATAGAGAGAATCACAGCACTTGAATGTGGAAAGTTGTGAAGGTGTAAGAGAGAACGAGCATGACTTATGCAGCAGTGATTTTGGATGTAAAGAGGCAGATTGAAACAGTAACTTTATGACTGGCAGCAGAAGAAAGCTTGGTCTGCTTTAATACAAACATTACTCAGCGAAATGGCTGTTGCTCTCAAAACGTTAAGCTAAAAACAAAGAAAAGGCAAAATAAATGTGCTTCGGCAGTTGTTGATCTTCAGCCGTGTATCTCTTTCACATCCTGTCACAGACTAGTGTACAGGAAAAAAAACAGCCCATTTTAAGTTCAGGTGCTGGTGCTGGTAGGATGTCTCTAAGATACATACACACCAATGCATACAAAGTCCTTTATAGAAGTAAACCATTTCCCCCCAGATTTCTTTTTCGAAGTGACACTGGGTTTTTATGTATAGTGGAAACCAAAATGAAATTTCACATCCATCAGTAACTTTATTTTTTAGAATTAAAGAGTTGCCTGTTTTACTTCCATTTTTCTTCCCTTCTGTGAGATGTCACAAACTTATGGAACTGTCAGAAGAATAATTTCTTTCAGATATTGGCATCTGAATATCTAGATTTAAAAATTTTTTAAAAGTTTTACTTAAATGCTTTTCTAGTTTGGAAGCAGTCATGCGTTGTTTTTCTTTGTGAAACAGAACTCTGAATGAAGATTCCAGTTTGGGCCTTGAATAATTATTTCTAAATGTGAGATAGCAAGTTAAAATAACATTGTTTCTATAGACCAAAAATAAAACCTTTTACTTAACCCTTCTTGTGTTTATGGGCAAACACTAATGTAAATTATTTGCAATTTTTTGTTTATTTGTTTTCTGGATTGGAATGGTTTCATTTTTACTTATTCTCTGCTGTAGCTGTTAGAAAGCAATGCTTCTTTAAACATGCAGTAGTCAACATAAGGAATACATAGGAGAAGAAATAAAGTCCTAAGCCTTTGTTTTGACACCACATTGTACTTGATTACTGTGAAAAGATTCATGTCATAAAACAAAGACTTTGAGTAGAAGAGTTTTGAAAGGCGAGTAGCTTTTCAAAACTCTGATATCCTCTTGTAATTGAAGACATTTTGACAACAAGGAGTAAAACACAAACATGCAGGCAAGAAATGGAAAGATTTTAATTCATACACTTCCTGGTACTTAAAAAATGTAATTAATTAGTCTTTAAGAATTCTTGATTATGCTTTTAATGATATATGACACTTATATACAATTTTTGATTATTTTCATGCATATAAACTCAGTACTCAGTCTTTAAAGTGTTCTCCAATAATAATGCATTCCTTCAGGTAAGTCTCTCACCTCTGGGGTTTTTTTTCAGGGTAAGGCACCTGGGATTAAATTTCCTTTCTGTTCATGACAAAGTCATATAAACCATGCTGCTATGGAACTGCATCAATTTTCACCATAATTCCATATTATTCCAGAAAAATTTACCACTTCTGTATCTCCACTTTTTTCTCTGCTTTGTCTCACTTGCATCACATAAGGAGATGATTACACAATAAACCAGCTGAAAGCCAAAACAATTTGGATGTATTTAAGTTTAGGGAGATTCATTCACCAGTTTAATTTGTAACATTGCTACTTTTTGGAAGAGGAAGGAAACAGCTATGTTCTTCATAGTAACAGAGCCAAGTTGTTCCAGATTCAGCAAAATATGAAACAAAGATGTTTGTTGTCATAGATTATAATTATGAAAATTAGGAAGGTGGGGTTTTTCAAGACCTTGTCTGCTTCCATGAAAAAGCCCTAAATAAATATTACATTCCCCTAGAACTTATGTTTGTACATTACTATTATGTCTTAAAAGAAAAGAAAAAATGAAGAGAAAAACACATTTTTAAAGAAAAAAGTTGAAAGAGCAATTAAGGCATATTTAACTTTACCTAACATTTAACAGTTTTTTATTTGAGCTAAAAAAAATCTATTTCCCGTTGATGGCATGACTAATCTCACTCAATATTATAAAAAGCATAGGTTTAAAATGAAAATTAAATTAATCAGTGATATGTGTAGAATCATAGAATGGTTTCCTTTTGAAGGAACCTTAAAGATCATCTGATTCCAACACTGCAGTCGTGAGGGTTCCTTCCTTCCTTTCACTAGACTGGGATGCTCAAAGCCCTATCCAGCATGGTCATGAACACTTCCATGAACAGAGGATCCACAGCTTCTTTGGGCAACCTGTTTCATTGCCTCACCACCCTCACAGTAAAGAATTTCTTCCATATGTCTAACTCAAATTTCTCTTTCAGTTTGTACCCATTACTCCTTGTCCTACTACAGTTCCTGATGAAGAGTCCCTCTCTGGCTTCCCTGTAGGGCCTTTTCAGATATTGGAAGGCTGCTATGAGATCTCCATGCAACCTTCTCCAGGCTAAACTCTCCTCAATCAAGATTTTAAAGGATCTATAGGGAAATCCTTATGAGGAGTAGCTGAGGCCATTTGGTCTGTTCTCATCCTGGAGAAGACTGTGATGAGATCTTATGGCAGTCTCCAGCTTCCTTACAAGGGGAAGAGAAGGGACAGACACTGATCTCTTCCCGGTGGTGCCCAGTGACAGGAATGGCTTTGAGTTCTGTCGGGAGAGGTCTAGGTTGTATATTACAAAAATTTTCTTCACCCAGAGGGTGCTTGAGTACTGGAATAGGCTCCCCAAGGAAGTGGTCACAGTCCCAAGTCAATGCTCTTAGGCACATGGTGTGAGCCTTGGGTTTAGTGCTGTGCAGGGCCAGGAACTGGACTTGATGAGCTTCCAGCTGAGGATATGCTATGATTCTGTGATAACCTTCTCAGCCTGTTCTCTGACCTTCTCCAGTCCTCTTACCAGCTTTGTGGCCTTCCTTTGAACTTGCTCCAACTGTTCCATCTCCTTGTGTTGAGGGCTGCAGAACTGTACGCAGTGTTCCAGGTGGAGTCTCATGAGAGCAGAGTAGAATGGCAGAATCACCTCCAACATCCTTTTAGCCAGTCTCCTTTGGATGCAGCCCAGGGCACTACTGACTTTCTGGGCTGTGACTGCACACTGCCGACTCATGTTGAATTTTTTGTCAGCCACCCTCCGCCAAGTTCTTCTCCACAGGGCTGCTCCCAAACACTTCTCTGTCCTGCCTGCGGGTGTTTTGGGGTTGCCCTGAGCCATGTGCAGGACTCTGTACCGCATGGGGTTTGCGGTTAAACCGCATGAGGTTTGCACAGGCCCAGCTCTCCAGCCTGTCTAGTCCCTCTGGATGCCATCCCTTCCCTCCAGCATGCTGACTGCCCCATGCAGCTCAGTGCCATCAGCCATCTTGCTGAGGGTGCCCTCAATCCCACTGTCCATGTCACTGACCAGCATTTGCTCCAGGACCGACCCCTCAGTGACACCACTTGTCACTTGTTTCCATGTAGACATTGTGCCATGCACTGCAGCTCTTTGCATGTGGCCATCCTGCCTGATGCTTTATCCACTGAATGGCCTGTCCATATATCCATATCTTGGTGACTGATTAGTAATTATAAAAATAGCACAGAAAAATCTGAATTTTCGGTTTACTCAAGTAGCAAGGTATGGAAGATGCAGACTCATGAGCTACATGATAAAGTACATAAGTACATGATAAAGACTGGACAGAGTTTAGAAGAAATCCCTTTGCGCACACATTAGTGGTTTGGATTGCGTGTAAATTTGTGCATTTGTTTTAGAGACTAAATTCTGTTCTCTGTACCACTGCTGTAATGTTAACAATATGAATTAATTTAGTTTCATTTTTAGTAGCTATAGAGATAAGATTAAATCCTTTGCTGAGTGTACTATGGTGCTAAAGTATTAAAAATGCTAGCCAAAATGATCACAGAAGACCTCTTATATACAAACATATTTTTAGAAGTTATTCTTTTAAAATATATTCAACTTAATCACGAGCTATTTTGAATTTACAGGTGGTACTGGGCATTGACGACAAATGACTGGATTAATTAGCATCACTTGATAAAAGGAAAGGTATCTGTTTGAATAAAGGTTCTGAATTCCACGTTTTTATAATGTGATTATTTATGTAAACAGACATTTGACAAGGATTTTGCAGCATAAATTCTTTGGATACACTGTAATAATATTAAGCATAAAGACAAATGTATAGAAAAAAAGGAGCTCTCACCTGTCCTTCCAGGTGAATTTTAAAGAAAGCAAAATATGCTTTTCTATTGCAATGTTACTGTAATCAGGTTATGAAAAAATAATTATGATGCCATATTCTTATAATTTGGAAACTTGTTTGTAAATAAACTATCTCTGTTTTATGGAGGCAGTAATTACCATGGTTAGAAGTTTGGAAGACCAACCAGCTCAAACCTTGGCTGAGCATACAGTAAATTTAAGGACTTCTTTGTGCAAAGAAACCGACTGGCATTGTTTCTGTAGGAAAGGTTTTGTGAGGCAGTAGCTGTTTCTGAAGAGTAGCTCCCCACTGGTGACACTGGCCTGTGGTGACTGTTTCTCAGTGTAGGCAACTATAAATAATGCTTATATTGCAATGTGAAGAAAATATATGAATTTTCGCTATCTCTTTGTGATATTACTTTGAATATCAAGTTTTTTTGGATGGAGAAAGAGCAATATGGCTAGGATGTTATATATAAAAACATCTCTTAAGTAAGAAAGTGTTCATGATTACAGTGCATATTTAAACTGACTTTAGATTTGAAAAGACATAGTGGAGGGGAAGATAGATGCCAGTGTATCACATGCTTAAGTTCTGATTCTCCATGCACACCTCACATTAGTGAATTTGTCTATTTCATAAACAGAGGTGAGACAGTCATTTATTCTTTACACTATAGAAATAATTTGAGATTTATTAGTGAAATAACTGAGGCAAAAAGAAAAGTTTGGGTCTAAATTGAAATACTCTCTATATAATAAAACCTACTTGTGAACAGTTACTCTACTACAGACAGCTGCCTAGATTGAAGTGAACATGATGATTTTTAATTTTTTTTTAAAAATGGGTTATTTTGCAGAGTGTTTTGCAAATTACTTCAGTGTTGAATCTGGAGAAATGAGCAAGGGTTTAATACACCATTACAGTATAAAATTATGAGGAAAATAATCCTCGAGGCGTATTTTGGAGAGCAAACTGTGATGTGGGATTAGGAAAAGCACTGCAAATAACAATATCACATTCACACAGGGACAGAGGGAAAGGAATAAAAAGCAACTGAAAGTGAAGGAGCCTGCATGAGAGATGATTTTATTACTTTCCAAAGAACAAAAGAAGTCCAGAAGGTGCTTTAAGGATATACCAAGAGTCAATATAGTATCCATATATGGAGGAAAAATATGTTCTTCCCCTGCAAAAAGCACATGATAGTTTGTTGACCATATTTTTGTAGTTATGGAAGAAATTTGGCAAGTTATTTTATATGACATCTCTGCAGAGGGTAGGACTGGAATGCAGACCGAGAGGGACATTTGTGCTTACAGAAGGTACCTCTTGGTTCCTTTGCTCTTGAGGCAGGACTTCAGCAAGTCGTAGTGCTGTATCATTTCTGCCTAGGTGGAGATTTCAGTTGTGTTCCTTTTTTAGGAAGAAGCTCTGACTATTCACAGACTTCAATGAGCAGTGGTGAACTCTGCAGTACAAATAGTTGCTTTACTATCTTGTGTTGTGACCTTAAAGGGCACAATTTTTAAGTGTTTTATCAAAAGTTCAATGGCTACTTCATGCTACAGCCACTGTTGAGGTGATGCTGTCTGGAAGAAAAAATAATGTTCAAGAAGAAGTGGTTAGAGTAAAAAATAATATTTTAAAATATTTTATTATCCAGTTCTGGAAACTGCATGTGTTTTCCTTTATCCTACTTCATTCCAGATCAGAGGAAATAGAAGATCCTTATGGAGAACATTTTTATATGTATATTGCTGCAGAAATTCATGTTAAGTGTAATAGAGAAGTTGCTGCTACCCAGCTTTTTAAAAAAAAATCCGAATTATTGAAAGATGCTGTTAATGAAGCTGACATTTTCCAAGCTTAAAATGCTTTGTTTTTTCTGCTTTGTTCTCCTTGCTAAAGCATGAGTGATTTTGACATGGGAGGTGTTTTATTGACCAACATCAGAGTTATCAGATTAATACCTAGTGTCTGTTATTTTTAGTATGCATATATGAACTGATGGTGGATAGGATCAGTAAGTAACAGAGCTTAAGACAGTGCATATTTTCAAAAGACAACAAAACCCAATCTTAGTCATCTATCCCTTTGATTCAGGAGTTTTAATGTCAGTGTAATGTGTTAGGTTGAGTAATTAGTGATTTTATGTTAAAATGCATGTAAGCATTAGATACATTTCGGGAAGATGGTAATAGTTGGGAATGTATCTTCATGCAAATTACACCAGCAGGAGGTATATGTGTGTTTAAACCAGTGATGTAGTGTAGGGTAGTTTTATTTCTGTTTGACATGTTTGAAGGATAAAGCTTAGGAAGTTAAAAATACTGGTGAAACAAGAAAGTCATTTGAATACATACCTTACTACAGAACTTGTACTACTCATGTGCGAAGGTCATATCACACATCATATGTGTGAAGATCATGAACTTATTTATATGTACTCTGAGTCTTTTTTGTGTTGTTGTTAAGAAGGTACAAAGTGGACAAACATTGTAGAACCTGTTTTTACGAATAAACTTTAAAACCTTGGAATCTGGAAGAATCTTTGCCTAGCAGAGTTACCAGCAATCCCACAGCTTTATTTGTACCCCAGAGCCTGGGTACAAAAGTGAATGGGAGAGTGTAGTCATGGAAGCTGCAGTGATATTAAATGAGTTTAGATTCAGACTAAAGATGGAGAGATGGAGAGACTTGAGACCCAAACCAGAGAAATACCTTTTTCCATCTGGAAAAAGTAGTTCATCTAGTGATGAATCTTTTTAAGAAATAGAATGTCAGAACTCAGAGGCAACTGTGCAAGCACTGAGGTTGATTAATTAGGGGAAAGTTCTGTATCACTAGCTTTTCTAGATCAAATATTGAGACAAGTCCTATTGCAGGCAGAGTGACCAGGGACACACATTCTCTAGGAGGTGTTGGCATTGAGGTGAGGAATACAGAAGGAGAGAGCAAATAATGTTGTTCTTAATAGTGATCTAGAATTGTTTAGCATCTTTATTTGAAAACGAAAGATCAGTCATGGTCTTGAATCCAGGAGCTTTATTTCTTATGGAAATAAGCTTTTGATGCAAGGGTGAGAGGAGCCAGGTGGGAGGCTCTAAATATGTATTATACCTTCTTGAATTGAATGATTCCAGAGAAAGCTCTTGCTACTGTATTTAGAACTAGCATCCCAGGACCTCTCACAGGAAAAAGGAAGAGACTGCTACTGAATAAGCTTCTAAGAGCTGAGGTCTGTGTCCCTTCTTACTGAGGTTTGGTGAAGTCTATATCAGATCTGATCTACAGCAGCAGACTTGTCACTGCTGCTTCTGCGAGCAGTAAGCTGCTGAAAAGTCTTGTTTGGTGTTGGTAGATGAAACTGTTGTAGAATTAAGTAAAATTTGATAAATTGGCTACAAGTTTGCTCTTCAGCTATCCTATGATTTTCTTTTTTCTACTCTTTCTTTTTACAATTCCCATTTCTGAAGTTTTTTAGCTGTGGCAAGGTGTTCTCTAACACTTGGAGTGCAGTTTTGCTGTGACCTACTCTCTCCTTAAGACACCCTTTTAAAAAAGATAAAGTATTTTGAATCTTTATCAATCATTTTTACTTGAGCACTGTCGAAGGTCCGGTTTCTCCTGCTTTGAAAGCAAGTCTGTAGTCATAATGCTTAATACTGGCAAATTCTTTATCTGCTACTCTGTGTAATTCTCACTGATGGACAAAGTGACAATATTTCTGTTTGCCTTTCTCTTTAAGTAAATAGTTGTCAAGCTGTTGAAACTGTGAGGTAGCTTCAGATTATTTCTACATTTTCCCAGTTTATCACACCCAAAATATGGGCGTCTTTGGGTAAGAGTTTTCACATTGCCAGAGTTGCCAGTAATAAGTATGCATTTTGGTTTTCTGCATTCTTTTATTTAGCAAAACATTGCTAGCACCAAGTTTTGGACCTTCACTTTTTGTACTGCAGTGAGTTTGGCAAGTGCAGACAGAATATATACCTCTGGGGAAAAAATACCCAGGATTTGCCTCCTCACGCGTATCTTTTACAAATGAATTGAAGATGAAAACAATTTCCTTTGGCGCTTTATATGTGGGTGATGCTGAGATCTTCTAGTCATGATAAAATTTTTAGTAACTTAATAACATAGTAATTCTTATGTAATAGCTTTGATTGCCAAAAATGTGTCTCCTAATCCAGTGCTAGTGGTTTTTAATAGTTTCTTCTGATTAGGACCTTTTCCATTTAAGATAATAAGCCTATTTGATGCTACTTGTTCTTATTTCAAAAGTAGGAAAACAGTGCATGTTTAGTAAGAATCCATTGTTGCAGGTGTTTGTTTATATTATGTTTGTACAGATATTAACAGTTTTGCATGGATTTTCATTCTGCTTTTGTTCAAAGTAGAAAATGTCTGTCTGTCTTAGTTTAAATAAAAGATTAGAACTGTTGTGAGCAGTGAGTTGATAAAATGAGATTAAACTTTTCTAAAACATTCTTGCAATAGCTGGATGACTATAAGGTAAAGCAGTTGATCAGTTCTGCAGTAGGCTGTAACTTGCAATGCAACGTTGCAACTATTTCTCTGTAAATTATATCTGGAAAGGTCTGTGATGCAGTTTAGCATCAATCATCAGTGGTGACTTGTGAGGAAGTAAATCTCAGGCAAACTGTTTATCCAGGGACTTTATTCTCTAAAGCAAAGTGACTTTGTCACAGGTCCTCCCTCTGCACCCATTTCCCTGATGTCCTGTACAGAAAAGGCTTCTTACAAACATCTGCTTTCTGATTGTGATCTGCACTTCTGAATACATCATAAAGGAGTTGCACATACAGTTTGCTTAATATAGGTATGAGGTATAAAACTTTTTGAAATGTTTTTCAGGAAGTGGCTGTGCAGCCAGGCATGGCATGCACCATAGCTGTGATTCCTTGAAATCACGGGCATTGATGAGAATGCAGTAATTAAATTATTTTGTCTATTGTCTTTGCTAAGACCATGAAGGGATGTAAAACAAAGTTGATGATAAATAATCAGCTTCACTGGGACAACTGTAATTTTTTAGGCAACTTGATTAGAAATTTATATAGAGGGTGAATGAAAATGTGGATTATAACCCACAGGCTGCTATATTAATTGAATGTTACAGATAGTTTCAAAGTTAGCTCTTGCATAGCTTGTATCCAGGAATCCTAAAGGAATGGACAGCCTTTGATTGAAATAGAGCTTGGGAAAAAGAGAAATCTTAATATTTGTTTTAGCACAGCTGTTTAATTTTTGAAAGGAGGGTTGAGGTACGCAATTCTCTTTATTGCAGTGCTAGAATGAAGGACCACTGGAAGTGCATTAGTCCTTTATGGGATTCCTGCTCATAGACATGAATGTGTTCCAACCTCACTGCACACACTGCTGCCTCCAGAGGAGGTTGGGAGTGGCTGTGGGTTGCAGAGTGATGATCCTGTATGAGCTCATCCGGCTAGTCCTGATTGCCTGAAGACAGTCGGGTTGGTGGATTCTGTATTGTCAGGCCTTGGGCCAGATCAGGTCTCATCCCTCATCACAGAGCTGTCACAAAAGCAGCACAAAAGCTGCATCATCTGCTGTAGCTAATTTGACAGAAAGGTAGTAATCTGCCCACACTGATCCACATTTATTTTGTACAGCTCTGACTTAAGAACAATATATATGTAATACAGCCCTCAGCATGGCCAGTCCTGTACTGTGCAGCCACTCTGGTCACTCATGCCATAAGGATGCAGCAGCTCAGTTTACAGCAATTCATCGGCTGTTAATCCAATCAGTCTGTTCTGCTAATCAAATCAGTCAGCTCCCGGAGCATGTGGCAGCAGGCTTATGTGTGCTCTCCAGGGCTCGTGTCAATGGAGCAACATGCAGCTGCAGTGAGGATGAATTCTTGGGTTTATATGATATCTAGTGTAATTTTTAAATGATGCTATTTTAATTTAAACCAGATAATACTGGGTTTTTATATTCTTTTTTATACAGATTTTGATATTCTAAGTGTATATGTTAAGCTGGTTTTAAGATTTCCCTGTTGGTGCTAACTGCAGTAAGCAATACTCCGACTTAGCCTTAAGTCATCCTATAGGAAATTATGTATTTTTTAATAAAACGTGTGTATTTAAGATTTTAGTGCACATTTTACAGACCTTCAGGTATGTTTTGACATCCTCATCAGATATCTTTTTGAATAAATGTTTTCCCAAAACTACTTTAAGCAAAACATGGCACTTAAAATGGTTTTTTTGTGTGGTATGATGCCAGGCTAAAGATGTGTATATTATGTGTGTATTAGTTGATTTTTTAATGTAGAATGTATTTCTTTTATTTACAATAACAAGTATTTGAATACTTCTTTGTTTTTCATTAACTTCTGCAAGATTTTAATAGATGGAAGATACAAGCACTTGTAAAAATTGCTGATTGCTTATGGTGGGGGTCATTTAGGTCCCATTTGTGTATGAAATAGTTTCCAATTTAAGAAAGGGTGACTGTTCTCTTGTAGTGCATACAGGCGTCATGTAAGGCTTGGTTTTATTCTAGCTTTCTGTCTCTGACTTTGGGAATATCTCCAGTAGTAATTTGGCTCAAGTGGAGAATATTAGTCACAGTTGGTGCTATGACCCCCACCTCTACAAATTCTGCTGGGCAGCACTTTTATTTTGGACTAGATTTAGTGGAGCTTCTCAGGATCAAATATCCATGCCACGACATGTATTGAAATTGTACAGAGGTGTTACTTGCTTGGATCTCTGTGCCCCCCCCTTAGGGGTTGAAGCGTGGCCAATGCATTGGGACATTTCCAGTTTATATTTCTCCATAAAGAATCTACATCCTGTGTACCAAAACTGGTCTGTGAATAAAACCATTCCACAGTAAGTGGGAATAGTGCAGAGGAGGGAAGGATTTGCTTCCAAATTGCACTACTGCTCTGAACAAAACCTGTAATGTAAACATAGCCTTCAGCTAACAGAACAAGGCCTTCTCCTATATTTTACAGACCACAGATAGAGTATGAAGTCCAAAAGATTCTATTCTGTAAACCTTAAATTAATTTAGCCTGACATGAATGTGAGGACAGAAAGGAACATGATGAGAATGCACAATGGATTTATTATAAACAAGGCAGTACTCATTTAATATTTACATGCCCACGTGTGTTTATTTTGGTCTTTGTTTTTTGTTGCCTTCCCGCCCCCCAACAGATGTACCTTTAGTTTAATTTCTTCACATTATCAAAGTATGATCTTTTTAATATATACATATACATATACTATGACTGAGAGCATGCCTTATACCAAGTTTACAAATGTGCCCAAATTTTAATGCTTTAGATTGAGAATGTTCTCTTGAATTTCATGCTTACTTTTATTCACCTGAATTAAAGAGCATCAAGGATTTAGAATGCATGTCCTTTTCCTGACAATGAGGTTACTGGACCAGTCCAGCCTATGAGTGTTTGTTGTCCTCTGCTGAAAGTTGCGGTCCTCTAAGATGTGTCAGAAAACACCACATATGTGGCTGCTCTCCAAACCAGTTATTTCAGGATGCCTACATTAACTCAGGTATTAAACCAGGTCACTTTGACAGAACTGCATTAGGGAATAATTACAGAAGAAGTTGTGCTGACAGATGGGGAGGAGCTGTTGTCTCAAACACAGGACAGGGAGGAGGAGTTGCAGTGTTGCCATTTTCAGCTGATGCAGCTGTAGTCAGACAGCACTTCAGCCTGCAACCATATATTACCTTTGTTTATTTGTTGGAAATTTTTTTGAGTGTAAATTCTGTATCATTTGCTAATAAAAGCAATTAAAATCCTCAGGGAGAGAGAGCAAGCATGAACCAATTTTACTGCATTCATAGAAGGAAGGGAAATTTTACATTACAATTTTACAGATGGGAAATCTCAGGTATAGTTGTGGTGGGTGGGGTTAGAATCTGTGCATTTCAGTGTTGGATTATACCTCTGAGCAGCTCACTGTTTTTCTGTCAGTTCTTCTGCTGCCCGAGTTTTTGAGTGTCATTGATCAGTACCCCCCAGGTAGGGAAAGTGTAATTTAGCATGCTAAAATAAACTGGGGGATGTTATTTTTTTGCAACCCAGATAATTTGCCTGATAACTTTCCCTCACACCTCTTTTATCTTTTTGTATGTTATTATATCTTTTGTTGTGATTCTTCTACAACACTTTAACCATTAATGGCAAATCCTGCAGTACAGAACTTTTTAATCTCTAAAAATTTAAAGTACTATACCATGGCACAGAGCATGGGACACTGTAGAAATGGTAGTTGTCACAAAGTACTAGTCAGCATTTCTAGTGTGATTATGGCAAAGGATGTATCTTGCTAGGAGTTCTGGGTGAGAAACACTTCTGTAGCTGTTATCATCAGCAAAAGTATTGAGGCAGAATCAGTTTTGCAGGTGCTTCTAGGAGAGTCAGACTAACCAAACTGAGTCAATCCAAAAAAAGAAGTCCCTCACTGAAGCTCTGAAGGTGCATGATAAATTGTGTATCAGAGGTTAATTGTAATTTTTGTGCTGTAAATAAAACAAACAATGTATTCAAGAAAAAATAGTCACAAAAAAGTCCTTTTAATCAAAAAGAGCAATGTCAAAGTAGGTTTTGTTGCAGGATTGGACAATACAGCTAAATATAACTGTTTTCTTTATGCATTTCTGCCTGCTCCATAAATCATCAAGTTAAGAATGGATTTTTGATTTCATCTGTTATGTCTTGCAAGGTATCTTTTTTTGGATGAGAGAAATGGCTTCCTACTTGAAAAGGGCATGTCCTTAATGGGTTGCCTTTTGATACTGAAAGATAGTGGTGGAACTAGGTGCTCAGTAATTGATGCTGTTCATTACAAAGATTTTGTACTGGAGAATAAAAATACCTTGGTAGAAGTAGAGATCTTTCTCTGAGAATCATGCTCTTAAAGTCTATTTTAGAAGGTCAAGAGAGGCAGAGAGGACAAGCAAGACTAGCAGTAACTACTTTTTTGACAAGATAGGAAGTTTGATTAATGAGTTTGTTCTTAGTTTTTAATTTAACATTTCTGACTTAATATTTGAAGGTCTTTTTACTCAGTTTCTACTAAGAAAAGATTGAAGGCATGTTTCTCTGCCGTGGCTTTCCCCAACTCTTCGAGTTGCATTTTCTTTTCAGATGTCTTTAAATAGTTTCATGGAAAAGCAAGTTTCATTTTTCTAGCTGTATATTTTTTTAATCCCAGTAACTACTAGAAAGTTAAATAATCAGAATAAAAGTAGTTTTAATGTATTTTAAGATTTTGAATAAAAATTGGATAATTTATATTGCATGTCTCTCTATAGATTGCATTGAACTGGTTAACAAGGCAAAGGTGGAGCTTATATTTGATTCTTATTTTTGTGTTGTTGATTTGTTTGAGTTTTTAAAGACCTCTGCAGACAGAGCTGAGCAACATCGTGATGATACAGTGCAGCACCTGCAGGGTATCACATGCAGTTGTAGGGTATGTCCTTATATTGCTGCTGAGATTATAATAATAATTATATTATAATAATCATAATATACTATTATCATCATAATAACATAATTATATTGTAATAATTATTTAACCTTGCTGTTGAAAGCCGGGGAGTACATTATGATAGCATGCCACGTGTAAATTGAGTTGCACTCTTAAGAAAATCTGTTGTCAGCAGTTATGTGATTTGTTAGTGAATCATATACCATATATGTACACTGTTTATATGTGCACCATACATACTTGTATTTTCCTCCCATCCTTCTAAAGTGTTCTGTAGACATTCTATTTGGTTAATGCCACTCCAGTAAATGTCACTCTTTCTTCAGAGGTTCTTCTAGGTAGGTGTAATCTTGGCTTCTATGCATGGTTTTTGTTCATGAAGGGCTGGGAATTAAATTAATAAGTAATAGTCCTAAACTCCAAATACCTGCCTTTTTTTTTTTCTTTTAATTACCAAAAAGAAGCGAGAGATGAGTAAGAAAGCTGTATCAGTCCCATAACCGAAATGAAATAGGATGGAGGATTTACCAGAAGAATCAGCCTGGGTAGGAAAAATGAAATAAAAAGGGGAAACCCTAAGACTAGCCTTGCACTTTTATCTTTTTCCACAAAAGAATTTCCTTTTCACAGGATTAGCATGATTGGCATAAGTTTTAGTCTGAGGCGTGAGCCTCTGTCCCTGCAGCTGCTGCTGTCTGCCCTGCCTGCTTTGCCCCAGTGTCTGAATTCCTCCAGCCTATGGGTCCCACATGCAGTCGTAGAATGTGCATGCTTAATACTTGTGACATAAATATCATCTCTGTTTGCAGATAAGTGAGGCATGGTAATTTGTCAAATATGTGTATCAAAGGCTCTGGCAAAAGCAAATTCTCTGTTTTCACAAGAAGCCTCCAAAAAAAATCCTCTGAATTTGCCCCAGTTTTTAAGCTGTTCCATATTGTCCCTGGTAGCTAAAGGTTAGCTCACTGTAAGTAAGAGATTCTCACATATGCCTTATGCTAAGCAAACAAATTATTCAAACAATATGAAATTGATAAGTTTGGTAAGGTAAACACACTGTATTTGTACAGCATATTTAAACATGACTTCTATATGAAAGAGGGGAATCATGTCCACATTGAAGTTGGTGCAAGAAGCCAGTGCTGATTGTCAGTTTTAATATGTAATATTCAGATTCTTGAGTAAGCAAAATGAAAAACAATTTTGGTATTCTGGATGTTTTTGAAACAAAAGTAACAATCTAAAGTTTAAAGTGAGGGATTTCCATTCAGCGGTGAAAAACTGTAATACTGCAGAGCTACAGTACAGAATTACAAAACTACAAGACTATTTTAGGATCTGTCTACACTTAACAAATTGTTATCTACATGCAGGTCACTCTCTTGAGTTGTATATCTGCCCATGCCTAATGCTTATTTTTTGCTTTTTAACAGGTAGAGAGAATTGTTGACAAGAGGAAAAACAAGAAAGGAAAAACAGAGTATTTGGTGCGATGGAAAGGATACGACAGCGAAGATGATACTTGGGAGCCAGAACAGCACCTTGTCAATTGTGAGGAATATATACATGAATTTAACAGACGCCACAATGAAAAGCAGAAAGAAAGCACATTAACCAGGACAAACAGGACCTCTCCAAATAATGCCAGAAAACAAATTTCTAGATCTACCAATAGTTCTTTTTCAAAGACATCTTCTAAATCTTTAGTTATGACTAAAGAGCACGAGTCAAAAAATAGTCAACTTTTTTCTGCCACACAGAAGTTCCGGAAAAACAATTCACCATCGCTTTCTGGACGTAAAAATATGGACCTTGCAAAATCAGGTATTAAAATCCTAGTGCCCAAAAGTCCAATTAAGAGCAGGACAACAGTTGATGGCTTCCAGAATGAAAGCCCAGATAAAATGGACCATATAGAGCAGGATCAAGATGACTCTGTAGCACCAGAAGTAGCAGCAGAAAAACCTGTGGGAGCTTTGTTAGGACCTGGTGCTGAGCGTGCTAGGATGGGGAGCCGACCAAGGATACATCCATTAGTGCCACAACTGCCAGTGCCAGTAACAGCCACAATGGCATCAGCATTAACAATAAATGGAAAAGGTAGGTGTACGAGTTGTCGTTTTGGTGGTGATTTTTCATGTGACTGGGTTTTTTTTTTGCTGTTGAGATACGGACGAATTACCCACTCGGTTTCAGCCATGCTAAATCAAGTCTGGAGAACTTCACTTTGCATTACATAACTGTATAACTACAAAACCATGCCAAATTTTACCAGTTTTTGGTTTCCTTGCAGAGATTCATTGGTATTTGCGTTTTCAGAATCACCGTAAGATACATCTGTGTTTGCTTTGGCATTGTGTGGTACACATATTTAGTGTACCATTTCCGGATATTACATCATTGCTTTAAGTTTACTTATAAATAGGTCAAATTTGGTATGAATATTAGAAGCATTAATTATGGGAAGAGATGAGTGATGTGAGAAGGGATTCTTCATAGCAGTTTATAGATCTATTTTGTTACAAATATTGCCTGGCGAAAAACCTCTGAGAGTGATGTTGCTTAAAAAGCAAAGTCAAGCTTTGTTTCTTTGTTTCTCTGAGCCAGTTGTGGAAATACATATGCCTTCTGCTTGGATTGAAATTTTTTTTCATTATATTTTATCAATATTTTGTTGTTTATACCTTGTTTAATATTGAGCACTTAGATAGGAGTGATGTCTGGCTTGCTAATATCCCAGTAGAGCACAGTTAGTTTCATTTCTACTGCAAAATTTTT
>VWYI01034081.1:0-25286 GCA_013399455.1 Anthoscopus minutus
AAAGGTAAAACTCCATCTTTCCTCTATAATTCCCACCATTCTGCCCCTGTTCGATATTCTCTGCCTCTAGACTAAGCTGAGCTTGTTCCTGTACTGGTGATGCCCCAATAAATGGATTTTTGATCTTAACAAGCAGAGACCCATCTCATTGTGTCTCATGCCGGTCACCAGACCTCCCTGGACTTGATCCTACAGCCACAGAACCCCACAATGATTCGACACAAAGATTAGTGTATCTGAAGAGCTGTTTATGGAATACATTTGAGCTGGACTTAGTCTACCTTCATTCACAAATGCTTTAGGACTGTCACATTACACTCACAGGCAAATACACACATGCATGGAAATGCATGTGCAGCCTCGTGCAGAGATCACCTATGAGCTGCCAAATAATAAGATGTGATGTTCCATGTACAAGAGAATTTTTTTAGGCTCCCTCCTGCAGTTGTTGCTGATATATACACTTTAGGCTCATCTAACATTGCTGGGGAATTGATGACTTTTAAGTCTGAGCATTAAAGGCTTTTACCCAGCCTTGTATGTCTTCTTATTTATTTTAAGAAAATCCATCTTAACATTTCTTTTCAGGCAGCTACTCAAAGAGAAAAATGGATGGCACAGCCTTCCCTCTATGCATCCAGACTGTTTTGAAGAGACATCCAAGTAAAGCTTTTGAAGAGCCACAAACATTAACTTGACTGCTGTTACCCACTTGTGAGGATTTCTGACATTGCCTTTCAGTTATTATTCATTATTCATAAATCATTAATGAGCATCCTCCAGGGTTCTTCACTCTTCCAAGGTGACTGAATTTACTCCAAGAATTTTCTTCTTTTCTGAAATACACTTGAATAGACTGAGCACACATGTCAGCTGTGCCTTCTGGATTTTTAAAGTTTTTGCAATTTCTGGTAGCAACACCATTTTCATCACCAGTGCTCATCTCTGTGAACCAGAAAGCAGCAGATCACCTGTCTATCCTGACACTTTGCAGTTACTTTTGAGGAGGCTGAGCTTCCATCAATCCTAGAACACAGAAGTTTAGGAGTCCAGGAGCCTGGAAGCCTGGGCCTGAGGCAGCCCTCCTGGCTTGTTGCAAAAGCTTTGCTGAAAGCAACATATCCCTACATAACAGTTTAATTTCAATTAAAAAGTCTTTGCCAATTCAAAATACTTGGAAAGTAAGTGATTTGATCTAGAGCCAATGTCCTTTCTCAGCAACCCAATATGTGGAGAAAGCAAAGAAATACCAAGATAAAAAATCTGAGTTCACAGGTAGTGCACTCCCCAAACACAGTTTGTGGATTAGGATTAGCTATCAGGAGTGGCTCTGAATGGCTGACTTTCCCTTGTCCATCACCTGCCAAGGACTTGGAAACTCCACACTCTGGCAAAAATCAGCAGTATTCTGAATTCTTACAACCACAGAGAGCTCCATGCAATGGAAACCAACAGATGCCCTGACCTACCTCTTGGCGATATTGTTACGGAAACAAAATTTGGTTTTTTCCCCTCAGTGCTGGCTAGTGCTTTAATTTAACCCACACATTATCACACAGCCATCTCCAGGGAGCAGGTCTTCTCCCTGTTTTGCTTCTGTTTTAAACATTATCAGCATGGCTATATGTACAACCATATTCTAGAGCTTTTCAGTCAACTATTGCCCAATTCCACCTCTACTACACAGGGGCTTTAGCAGAGCTGCATTAACTTCATACTGCCTAGACATCTGCTCTCACGTGTTCAAGGCAGAAACAACAGAAATATCCTACTGCTTGTTCCAAGGTTTTGTACTCTTCAACTAAACAAGGCTCATGAGTGATACAAGAGGAATGAGGGATGTATTTTTTTTTTCTTGGAGACCAACAATCGACCCATAACAAGAGGACAAGGAGGCCTCTAGGGGGCTTTTGACCACTGAGGTCAGTGATACATTATTATTTTAAAAGTCATAAAATCATTTTTACGGTATTTGTCTCCTTGTTTCCTTCCATTCCCTCTTTGTCCAGCCAGATACATCTACTCTCCTGTGTATCAGGCTGCACAATCTCTATTGCAGAGACCATGTTTTCATTTTGTTTATATACTGCCCAGTGCATAAAGACTCTTGTCTAGCAATAAAGGAGGCTTGGAGATACCTGGTGTCCAGTAACAGAAGCAGCTGACAGCTCTTAACTTCCTCAGAAGAAACTGAATTGATTTTATGCAACAGCCCCTCCTAGTACAACTGTATTTTGCAAAGCACTTTGCTCACAGATTTCAGATAGGCTAAATGATGATTCTTCCTCTTGCCAGAGGAAGTATCCTTGGTTTTTGCTTTGCATTTGGATCAGAAAGCACTAAAGCACAAGGCTCTGCCTAATGACTTCAAATCAGAGGCCTCTGGATCCACTCTCAAGAGCATGTTCCCTGTCTTTGTACCTGCCTTGTCCCACCACAGCTTCCACCCTCTTCCTGATGGATGGTCATTCTTAGCCAAACCATAGCCATGGCCAGCCACTTTGCTCATGTGAAAGCCATCATTTGGGGCACTGGGAAGATCTGTCCACACAGCTGACATGATCTGTCACATCACCATAACCTTGTGCTTCAGAAGTTTTGCAGCCACTGCCATGTAGGTCACAGAAAAAGATTCACAAGAGATAACAGTTTAAATCAAATAATGTAATCTGAGTCTTGCTCTATTACATGATTATATGTTTAACTGTTAATTGCTTATAATAATTAGGTAGTGGCAAGTTAATGAAATTCATAGTACATGTCACATATCACTCTGTCACATAGTTGTTTCTTCTTCAGCTGCAATAAAGCTATGGGTAAGACTGTGAAATTACTGATAAAAGGCAATTAACAGTGTCTACTCACCATGGGAGAAAAGACGTCTCAAGAAACTTTATCATTCCCTTATGTTTAGTAAATGATAACAAATTAGCCTTTTTATTTTTGTAAGAAATACACCACAAAGCAGTTGCCCTTTGCAGAAGTGCCTATTCCACCAGCGTGCTGTCAGCATACTGTACGCATGGGCTGCTGATTCTGGCACTGACAACCACAGACCAGGAGAGGAAAAGCTTGGGGAAGGGGGCTTGGTGGTATGCCAGAGAAGGCATTTCCATACCTTTCACTATTCTTTCTATTCTCAGTACACCTTCTGCAGAGAAGGCTGGAGATAAGACATTTTATATAATTTTTTAGCTTTAGTGGAAACATGTCTTCTCATAATATAAAATTCTATAGCACAGAGAGAGAAATGGGCAAGCACCAAAACCCCGGGAAACACTCCCATGGGAAAATAAAATTCGGTTAGAGAGGAAAGGAGTCAGAAGGCAACGTATAGGAAGGTAAAAGGTAACAACACAGCCAGCAAGACAATGGGAGAGGAAGCTGTGCTATCAGTAAGTACCAGTGTGCAATATGCAGGGAGCACTGTGCAGCCCTTTGCCACAGGAAAGACTCATAGAGAAGAATGAGCATACAGGCTCGTTTTGGCAGGAAGCTTCTCTACTGACCAGAGTAGAGAAGAGGAAGAGATGACAGAAAGCTTTGGGCAGTAAAAAGGCAGAGGCATGGTGACGCCTGTTCAGGGACAAGCCAAGCTACCACGCACCCTGCCTCAGTTTGGTGCTGGAACCAATGGTGACCTGGCTCCAAAAACCACAGGAAAGACCATATTTGCAACACTAGGAAATGACCCCATGCAGCTTTTCTGTTAGAAATCCCTTTGCCATTCTTCTTGTGAACAATGTCCCAGCAGGACAGAATGGGAGGTACTGCAGCAACCCTGACCACAAGCTTGGCTGCCCCCTGCATGGACAAAGCTTGGTAAGAGAGAAAACCTTTTGTGCTAGGTGCTGATAAACACCACTCAGGGTGCTGGTGGCACCTGGCATGGCTCAAAGCTCAGTGGTCTGTGATAACAGTCAAAAAGTGCATGCCACCTCCTGAGGACCCTACCTGTAGTGCCCTGGCCAATTCAAAAGCCACTATTCCCTTGTGCCTTTGTCTACCTGGGGTCATTCAGGGAAATGAAATTACTCTAACTGAATTAAGAACAGAAATCTGTTAAGATAAATTATGCTTAGGCCTCTGATGAAGAATTGAAGCATCATTAATTATCTCCCTTCCTACTCCTTTAATTCTCAAAATGAGTGTCCATACAGACTTCTAATGAGGTTGAATTAATTTTCCTTAAAAGTTAGCTTAGTTTAACTTTCTTCTATTCCTCCTGTGGAAAACTCATGAATTACAGTATTACAGCATCCTGACTTAAGCACTGTGGATTCTGCATAGGAACATTTCCCGCTCACAGTTTTTCAACAGTTAAAATTTCTATGCTATCTTTTATGCCAGATTTAGTCTACTAGCCCAATGAGTCCACAAAGGACATCTGTACAGATGAATGCAATTAGTTAAAACCTTCTCCGTCTCTTACTCAACAAAGTTATTTGTTGGAACAACATGCTAATTCAAATTAAGAATGATTTTACTTATTTCACTATATTTTGGTCAGGATTAAGGATTTGCCTAGCAATGTACTTGCACTGGTTTTAACAGACTGGTTTCATCACTAGAGGCAAACTCCAGGAGACATTTATTTTAGTTTAATCAATTCCACCTGAAGACATATGTTTGGTTAAGTAACCAGTATACTTCACAGAACTGACACTTTACCTAATGTGAGGTACTCTTAAAACGCACCATGAATGTAACACCTAAAGGGAATCGTCACAGTGCAAACTGCCTTCAAAAATAATTGTGTTTAATTGGTATGGACAAAATTATGGTTGTATTCTGAAAAACCATCCTTCTGCTAAAGATAAGGGACAAGACTCACATTTAAATTACTATGACACGGTGTTCATGGGACAGGTTCACATATAACAAAGGAAAACAATACCATTTTATGTTGCTTTGCTGTTTTTTCGCTGCTTAAGTTTACAAAACTGGCAACACATGGTGTTGTCAAATACATTGAGAGCTAGTTTTGGAGAGTACTTGATTTGAAGAGAAAATATCTTTTTAGGTGGCAATTTACTTCCATTGTCCTTAGTTAAAAAGAGAGTCAACAGGAGCGCAGAACTATTGAGGTCTGTGCTGCAGAAGCACAGGCTATGTACACGCCCCTGCAAGTCAGGAATGGTTAGTAGTAACCACCACTGGCCCCCAACCTCTGCTCCTAGAGACACAACTATATAAAGAAACTCAAAATCAAATATGGCAAGTACTCCTCATCAGATGCTATGCCTTGCTAAAAATTCCAGCAATACCAATTCATTCCAGGATAACAAACCTGTGTCAATTTACCTACTGCAAACTGCACTTGCTGATAGAGACAATGAACAAATTAGAAAAAGAGATAATATTACACAGAAACAAATTATCTACAAAATACTCTGAAGTGTGAATCTTGAGGGCCAGATTCTCAGTTTTGCATGTGTGAACACAAAGCAAGAGGGCTCTTCCCTTTGTGTCCTGGCTTCAAGATTTCTTACTTGACTTTTTATGGGGTGGGGCTGATGCAAACAACACAAACATACCATCATTTCACCGGGAAGGAAGAAAACATCCAAATCATGGACAACCCAGAGAAAACACAGGCTTTTGATATAGTGATTTATATTTAAATAAGGTCCACAATACATTTATTTATTGGTTTTCTCTTTTTGTGTCTTCTAAACCAGGAATTCAGACAAAGCTAAAGAGAAGTTAAAAGCATGTGGAAACCTCACACCCACACCACTTTGTTCAACCTACGCTTCAGGTCTCAGAGACTTAGGAAGAAAATCTCCCAAAAGTAGCCACCACTTGTGAAAACCTGTGGCCATAAAGAATAGACTGCATCACAGTGTTAGAGCACCTCTATAGCTGCAGCTTTTTGATAGCAAAGGGTATTTTGTTTTTAACCACTATGCTGTCCTTAGCTTGATGTGTGGCTGCTGAAATGGAAAAACAGCACTCTCTGCATTTCACTTTCAGATCTTGCAATGTACTTTTCTACTCCATTAAAATGGAATGAACTTTGCAGAAATAACAAAAAGGTCACACTGGGCAGCTTTATGTATTTTTTTGTCCTACTTAACAGAGAGACAACAGGAAAGGGAGTTCAAACGAGGCACAGAGAGCCAAAGAGGGAAACATAGGTTTAATTTTTTCCTCAGAGCTCATCTTTAATGAGGCCTCATCTGCCAACACGAGAAATACTGTGTAAATTTTGTGAGGCCTCCTCTCTCAGCACAAGAGATACTATGTTGCGCTCTTCTTTGTTTTTCAAACATGTCAGGTCAACCCTGAGAGATTCTGTGAATTCAAATAATCCTGACGTTAAGTGAAAGAAAGATGCAGATGAACACTCTTTAATTCTCTTTTAGCTTCCTCAGACCTCAGGAGAGATACCTGGAGATAAAATGTTCCAGTTTCAGCAGCCAGGGTAATCTCTGACAACATGCTTTGGGAAGCAAGTCAGATAGTGGTAGTTTTGCCCTTTGGTTCAGAAAGTTATTTTCTAAACTCCTCCTCTGTTTACCCCTCTCCCTCCATAACTTTCATTTCACCCAAACTGAGCTCCTGTGCATCATTCTGTGCTGAAAAGCAGTTCTCGTTCTTTTACTTCCTTCACCCATAACTCTGCTCTTGAACTCCCTGCAACTAAAACAGGAGCATCCTGGAGGCACTTCAGCTTGTGCTGCCTGTGAGCAGGCACAAAGGATTAACATTTCAGCTTGTGCTTTGTACCTGAGTCAAGCTATGGTGGCAACTCAGTTTGAGTGATATAAGGCCCTTCTTCCAAGGGGCCTGTGATAAAAGTACTACTGACTGACAGAACAGGAATATCATTCTTCCCACAGTTCTCTCTTTCCTGAAGGATTGCTGGTTTGTTATTACACTGGTTATAGCATTGGTGAGAAATAGCTCTACTGAACTGAAGAACCCAAGTCCAATAATTAACCTGAGGACTGATCTCTGCTCCTTAAATGGAGCAGTCTAAAAAATTTCCATTTCTGTCCAATAAGGAAAGTGTCTTTTCCTTATTGTAACACAGCTTCTCCCCTGCACCATGAGAAGTTAAAACATAATACCAGATGCATCTTGCATTAGTTCCCAACACTCTGCCACTTTAATCCAGTCTAACAGAACAGAGAGGTGCAGTTCAACCTCTGACATTATAACTGCTGTCTTAAAGAACATGAGCTATTCTTTAACTACATCACACTGCTACATAAGGCTGTGAAGGACAGAAACAGGAAATGTCAGCACTAAATTCAACACTTGATCCAGAGCCAATGTCACTGGCATCATCTTCTGTCCATGGGAATCTGCTCCAGTCACCAAGTTTCTTATGGAAGAGGTATTCACAGTGGACATAAATCAGGATTAGACAATATCCCCATCAAGACATCATCTCTCAGTCCAGGAAATCAAAGCCCTCAAGAACACCATGTGCTTGTTGGACAGCTGAATTGCTCTCTTCCAACCCTACTAACAAATGGAGTTTAACCAAATTCAGAAAATTCCGCTATGTCACTAATGTATACATTTTTCTTTTGTTTAACATGACATTTGAGTTCAGAAAAAAGTCTGCTCTGAATTCCAACTACTGACTAACACCACTAAGTATGTAAACAGCTAATTCCCTGATTTTCTTCTGACCTTTTCCCACAATTCCCATTTTAAACTACAAGAAAGCAGAGCTATTTCTGAGAAAAGACTTTGACCATCCCCACCACACAACCATAGGCAAAGTACGCAGAAATAAACACCCAGGGGCAAATTCCCTGTCATTTGGTTATTGATTTCCATGAACAGCTTTGCAACAAGAATGGATTTGACCCTTTACCCTAAACAGTCATCCATGGTATTAACATTTTGACTTGTTGAAAAAACAGATTTGCAAAGAAAAAATCTGAATGTTACTCAGTTGCCAGCTCACCACTGAATCCATTCAAACGCAGATCCTGCACACAGCCAATTACAAACTCCCTAAAGTAATCACAAAAAGCTTGCAGACCTGTTAGCAGCAATATTGCTGAAGCCTGATTTAGAATGGGCAGTTTACCTCACAACTGGAAAGGGCTGAGGCCTAAGAACATTCCTGTGAAGAATGTTTTTGCAATGGTACTATCTCCTGTGGAGTCTCTGGTGTCTGTAATGAAGCCAGATTAATGGTTCAATCACTGTGAATTCCTTGAAGCATCATTACACATTTAAGTCCATGCTCCAGCTTTTCCCTGAGGCTTCTCTCCTTTCTCCAGACACTAGTTTCTATGAGACTCCCATACTGCTGTTATTCTGTCACAATCAACCAGCAGTTTCAAGAACCTTCTAGAAGGTGGTGGCTATGAGAAGGGAGACAAGACCAAGTAAACATTCCTATATGATACAGATCTTTTCCTGAGACAATCAGGTTAAACACACTATTAAACACTCCAAAAAATGCACACTGAGATAGCTATCACTGGTTTCACTGAGAGGTGAAATCTCATTTCTTGACCCAACAGAAAGAATCTTACTGTTTTCCTCCATTTTCAAAACTGGCCTCATTAGCTTATCCTGCTCTTCAAAACAATTTCAGATACAGAACTAATTCATACTGTGATTAAGAGCAAAGAAACATTTATAAAAACATCAGAAGCCATGAAAATCTCATTTTCCTCACACGTTAAAAATCCATCCCTCCTTCTCTCTTTCCCCATAGCTCATGCTTTTCTTTAATTAAGCAAGTAAAAATATCTTAAAATTGCCTTTTGCCTGGAATTCCTCATTTTGTTTCTTCTACTACTACTATATACACACAGAGAAAAAAATCTAACACAGAAGGCAAATACTAGTATCTGGTCCTATGTTTTTATATCACCAAATTTGATAGAATTTGTTTCCAGTGACCAAATATGACCACGATTCAACCATTGTTGTATTAATGGTATATTCACTTTGATGCCTATTCCAGATGAGAAGCTTCATATCCTGAACTGCTAATGCAGCAACACACAGCATCTAGTGGAAATCATGTCATCACCACACACTTGTCAGCTTGCAAAGCTTCATGTTTCAAGGCCCAGTTGCAAAACAAGTCTGTACTCTCTCACTGTCTCGGTCTTACAGCATCTCTACAGTCCCTACTTTTAGATATTAGGTAATTAGACTAACCATTACATTACCATTATTATATTATTTATTTATACCATTATATGTCACATTATTTATTATTACATTCTTAGATATTCTATACTATATAACATATTAATGTAGAGTATATTACTATTATTATACTAGTGTATACTTTAAATATTAGGTTAATGAGATTTTTTAGACACTAAACATTAGGATATTTAGGTACTAGAATATTAGGATTTAGATATCATGACCACGGGAGCACAGAAGCTCTGGCATTCTGGTAAGAAGTTTTCAGTGAATGAGCAAAATCAGGAACTGTTTAAGAAGACTTCAGCAATGCAATACAGAAAGATAGGCTGAGAAAAGTAACCAATTTACCTGAAGTATTAACAGCATCTGAATAATAGATGGTGGAACTCTGGCTCTGGAACGGGATAATGCATCTTCCAATTTTATATTGAGGGTAATTATATTCCTAAAATGCAGAAGAGCTAATTGCCGAACAGAGGGCTCCTTTCCCTTAGAAATACAAAGAAAGCAAGACAGATTATAAGCAGTGTGAAAATGAGTTTCAAAATCTTCTGTTCAAATTCTTTCTTGCACTCTTGAGGGATTACAAGAATGATAAACCTAAATGAAACATGAAGGAATCATAACAAAGGACAGAGAGCAGACCCCAAGTCTGCACAGTAAATCTGATTTGGCAGTAATGAACTCTACAGTTGATGACTGTGTCTGACTGCATGTGGAGAGGATGAAGGGGGTTGGCATGGATGAGAGCTAGATGATATATGGATATTTGGTACTTTAACAGTACATCACAAATTAAATATATCATAAGTTTAAAAAAGAGGCAGGGCAGCAAATTAATTGAATTTCCATTATTTTGTAAGATTTTGAGTACTTGTTTACTGTCTTCAAATTTGGTAGCCTGACTCAGCCCACCTGTGGATCCTCCTCTCTATACAGTTTGAAAGACTTCACTTAAGGCAGGAGCAGAGCTGAAGTTTCAAAGCCATCTGTTTTCAGTTAAACAATACCTTCTCACTGAGGAAAACTCCCAGCTGAAGAATACAACTCAAACTCTGTCTGCAGAGATTAACAGTGCCTGCCTTATGTAGAGCTGTGAAACTGTTTCTCTTTCTGGCAATAGGGGTTTTTCATTGGTTAATACATGGCTGTACACATGGAAGGTCTGGTATTCAACTGGTGTTGACTTAAGTCTGGAATAAAGAAGCCTCACCCAACCCTACCCATTCCTTTTCACTTTCTAAATTATTTAAACTGAAGTAAAGAAGGCCCCAAATCTATTTCAGTTGCTAGTTAATAGAATTTACAAAAGCACATAACCACCAATGGGGGTTTTGGAAGAAACCTCAGAACATGAGCAACTAGATCTATTTGAATACTATATTGAAGACTCTTAAACTCCCAAAGTTCCTTTGGAAATTCAAGTAATTATTTCCATCTGATAGGGGATAAGAATTGTGTAACTAAAATATTTTCAAAGGCCTCAGAACCTCAACAGAGAATAGGGATGTTTGGTGCAATTTTCAAAAACAACTTAATGAATTCTAATTTAGCCAAGTGCTTAATAAAAAAAGGCTTAGACCCTATCTATATTTCTATATAGATAGAACTTAGAAAAATCTCCCTTTGTGTTCTAGTATGTTTTTGATAACATCTTATTTCTATTGTTTTAGAATCTCTACTGGTGACACAAGTCATTGGGTGAAGCAGCCCTGTATGTTTTCTGAGTTCGTCCCTTTCAGAAGAAAATTCAGTGTGAAATAGTAACTTCTCTAAATTCAGACTTCATACCTGTAACTGTCTGAAGATGCAAATGGTAATATCGTTAACATTTGAGCAATCATTTTAGGCATAAGGTCCACTTGAAAAAATGGGAGAAGGTATCTGAAGTTCCCCCAAATATATTCAGGCACCAAGTTCCCATTAAAATCTGTAGGAATCTAAAAGCAACTGCAAAGATCACTTTCACCTGTCTGGTACAGACTTCCTTGAGACTTCAGTGACAAACAATACTCTCTGGCTACATCTATCACTACATTAGAACATGTATCTAAAGTGTATTTAAAATTACTGGAGTCAAAATCTGTGCTTATCTAAGCTGGTCAAACTCCACTGACTTTTGCTGTCCACTTATCATAGCATAGAATTTGATCTCAGAAATACAATTCCTTTTCAAAATCAGATATACTTCAAAGACAAAATTCACATTGCAGAGAAGGAAATGCATATATTTAAATCAATACAAGTCCACTTACTTCACTGTGCAACACTTCAGTTTATCATTCATAACCTTGTTTGACTTCTATTGTGATTAGCAGATAGACTAACCGGCCTCCCTGCACTACACTTTTGATTTCAAAGTTCCCCTTCACCAACCAAGCACTTCAAACCATTTGCTTAGGCAGCTTATTTGCATGACACAACTAAACAGAATAGTTGCACTAGGAGGTTGGCCCAAGGAGAGAGAATTAAGGTTTGCACCAATCTACTGATGAAACTGTAGAGTTGCTTTTTATAATTTTTCAAGATTCTATGATAATAACAGTAATTTTTTCACCTGCACAGGATAGAAAATAGCCTGCAGCATGGGCAAGACATCACTGAAGAAGAAATCCCAGGTTTCAGCTAAGGTATCCAGTAGTTTCTGCCCTACAAAAACACAAAACAAACTAGTGAAGAGTTTTGGTTGCAATCAGCTAGCTGCAAAAATAAAACATGCAGGAAACAATGTGAATCTGCTACTATATGCTAAGATGAATCATGTAGCAGCTACTATTAGCAGTATGGAATTAGTTTTCCATACTGGTGTATCAGATCCTTCCATATTTGTGTCTTTTCAGGTGACTCATCTAATGTTCTTAATAAGCTCAGAGTGTCAGGTTACTTAGGAAAACCCTGCAAAGAACAAAGAGTTACATCCTCCTCTTTCAGTAACACTTGCTGGACAGGACTGTGGAGGAGAGCAGAGGGAGGACACATCAGGTTAAATGTGGAAGTATTCCTGCAGAGGAATTTACTGCACTGTGCTCCCTCCTGCCTTTTAAGATGCAAGGCAGTAGAGCAAACCACACTCTGTGAAGATGCTCTGTAAAGCATCCCCTCAAACTGATCCCTTGTAGCTTTTCCACTGTTCCCTTTCCCACTTATAAGAAAAACTCACCCAAGATCTATGGAAAAGGCACTGATTTTTACTCTAACTTTCAAGCAATGCAGTTAGAATTTGCTAGGGGTGAGTTCCCTCTGGTCCTCACAACAAGGCCACCTCCATGTCCATTCCTTCCCCAATGGCAGCTACCTGGGATCCTCCCCAGTGGAATCTGGAGAAAATCTGCCCAGACTGTACAACCAAGTTGGACACAGAATTCCTCACAGAACATTTGGCACAACACAGAGGAAAATGCAGGGCCATGATTCACTGAAGAAATCTGCTTCAATAGGTGGGTTCTGGCTTCAGATTCCTGTTCCCCAGTATGGCCCATGTGATCTTGGAGAAGCTCTTTACCATCCCTATGGCCCCAACCCAACTGTGAGAGGAGAGCAATGTCCCTGCACCTCCACCTGAAGCATTACAGAGATAAAGACATCAGAGATTCTGAGGTATTCAGACAAGACAATATGATTTATCAGGAAGCAAATCCAGTATCAATCAATATTACTATTGGTGTCAGAATATTATACTATTCTTACTTTTTCAATTAGAGCATTACTTTGAGCCTCATCCAGGGAGCATTTTGCCCAGAATTACACACATATCATGAAGCAATTATGCATGAAAGCATTGACACTGCCAACTGCACTCAAAGTTAGCCAACTGCCAGTCTTTACTACAGGATACTTGATCCCCCTGCCTTTTTAAGCACATGATGAATAGCATCAGCTCTGGTGAATCTGCAACTTCTGAATTATTTCTAGGTTGATGACTTTAAGTGCTTTCAGTGACAGATGTGGATCACCATGCTATACTGTTGCTGGCTTGTGGAATACACCAAAGTCTTATTTTCAGCACCACCAGACAGGAGTTCTCTCTGTCCTGCATACTCATGTGCTCTAAGACTGAAAAGGGTGTTCTCTGTTTCCATTTTTGAAACCATTTTTAAAAATCTATTTTTCATTAGTTCTAATGAAATACAGCAGGGAACCAAGTCCAAAAATTTCTAGCAGCTGTAGCAGCAGCAGCAGTAGTAGTAGTAATAACAACAATGATAGCAGTGGTATGAATAGAAATCAATAGTAACAGTAACAGTAACAGTAATAGTAAACATGCTGGTTTTGGCTGGGATAAGTTTAATTTTCTTCCCAGAAGCTGATAGTGGCTGGAACACTGCTGATAACACAGGGATGTTTTAGTTGTTGCTGAGCGGGGCGTGCACAGATCCAAGGCCTTTTCTGCTCCTCTCCCACCCCACCAGTGAGAGCCTGGGGCACAAAAGGAGTTGGGAGGGGACATGGCTGAGACAGCCTTTCCCAGCTGGCCACAGGGACATCCCATATAGTGTCATGGTCAACATACAGAGCTGGGGGGGATATGGGAGAAGGCTGGCTATTTGGAATGATTGCAATTGTCTTGTCAAGTCACCGTGGTGTGTCATGGAGTCCAACTTTCCTGGGATGGCTGAACACCTGCCTGCCCATGAAAAGTGGGGAATTAATGCTATTTTGCTTTGCTTGTGTACATAATTTTTGCTTTACCTATTAACTTGTCATTATTTCAACACACCAGTATTTTCACTTTTAAACCCCTTCCAACTCCTCACCATTCAATGGAGGGGAGTGAGTGGCTCCATGGGGCAGAGCTGCTGGCTGGGGTCAAATCACAATAATAACCTTGCATTTTAACATCCAATACTAGTGTCTGAAATACCAAAGTGCTTCCAAAACATAAATCAGATCATGAAGGAGAAGCCTAATTACTACACCCTGAAGGCAGAGTTTTAAAGAGTTAAATTTAGTTTGAGTTAAATTTAGTACTAGTTCCCAAAAGGCGAGGTTAAAAGGCCTTCTAAATCTAGTCCTTTTCAAATCTTGCTGCTAGAATAGTATGAAGTAAGTTACTCTGCTGAGATAAACATGCCTTTACTGTCACACACTTATTGCATCTTGTGGGCAGCTGCTTTTGAGATGTAATCGATCTCTGCACAGTGACTCAGAAAGGCTGCAAACCTTAGTAACTTAGGTGGGAAGGCCTTTTATTGAGGGCTGTGGAAGAATCCCTATGATTTGTTGATGATAAGCATCTTGCATGTGAAGAAATGTGACTTACATGTGCTATCAAGGATAGATCCTTTTCTTACTGTCAGGCAAAGATCTCTACATTTAGCATGAGCATTTACTGGATTCCAGGAAACTGGGTTACTCTAAATGCTCATTTTTTATGAAGCACAATATAGTAAATTTTGTATGCATAAAAATGCATTCCGTAATTTTCACGGGGTTTCTAAAAGTTAATTGAAACTCATGAAAGAAATATAGAAAAGAATAATTGTGGGGTGCCCTGCCCAGGGGAAACAAGGATTTAGTTAAGAGGCATGGCTTTGAGTCCCAGGAAGGATGGACCCCACCCCTCTGCCTTGGGGTAGATATCTTCTAAGCTCAGGAATGGTAAAACTCCACTATTTCCCTATAAATCCCACCACCCTGCCCCGGTTTGGAGTTCTCTGCCTATGGGTTAAGCTGAGTGTGTTCCTATATTGGTGTCACCCCAAATAAATGGATCTTTGGATTTAAACAAGTAGGAACCCATCTCATTGTGTCTCATGCTGGTCACCAGACCTTCCTGGACTTGATCTTACAGCCACAGAATGCAACAAAGAGTTAGACATTAAGACAAAATTCTTCCCTTTGAGGGTGGTGAGGCCCTGCCTCAGAGAAGCTGTGACTGCCCCACCCTTGAAAGTGTCTAAGGCTGTGTTGGACAGGTCTTGGAGAAACCTGGTCTAGTGGAAGGTGTGCCTGCCCACGGCAGGTGGATGGATCAGAATGATCTTTAAGGTCCCTTCCAACCCAAACCATTCTGTGATTCTGTGATTTTCAAAACCTTCTGCAGGACAAAACCCCTCCAAAGTGTGGGGGTTTTTCTCTTATGAAAACTTCAATGCCAAGTGGAGATGGAAACTCAAACCACGGGATGGATACAACTTGAGATTTGAGGACAGGACTGCTGCCTCTGCAGACCCAGGAAGCAAGCCCTGCTCAGAATGGGAGTTCCAAGACTTCCATGCTTCTGGCTCTGTCTTGGATGTTTTGAGAGCCATGGGGCCACAAACTACAGGATGGACTCTGAGGCAGGGCTGAATCTGCGGCCAATAAAGTCAGATTCCAGCCTTGGAAACTCAAGTCCACCAGCAATTCCCCAGAAAAGTTGTGTGTCAGAAATGTCTTTGCCTCTGAATAAGATGTCTTAATTACTGTAACAATTATCCTCCTGTAACTTGCCAGTTTAAGTTATCCTTTAATTTATTGTTATCTTTGCCAAGGTAACATTTCTGATCACAGACTTGGATAGAACATGAGCAGTTTAATTCTCACCTTACCAGAATTTCTGACCATATTTTAAGGGACAACTAAAAATGATACACAAATCAAAAAACAAGGTTTCAAATCAATAGCTTGCTGAAATTTGGTATTTCTTAAACATGGTCCTATATTTGAAAGCCCCTTAGTGATCTCACGTTTTAAGTTTTTATCTAAGCTTGGATCTCAAGCATCAGATACAGTATTTTTTATTTTCAAGATGGCAATACTAGGGAAAAAAAAAGTATTGGACTTTGGTAGGTCTGTATCTCATTTGCTGCTTTGATACTTATAAAACTTCCTTTGTGATTTACAAAGCAGCTATGAAGGCTTTGCAATCCCTATGGTTCTCCAAGCTGGTATTTTATATAACTGTTGAATTTGGTGTTCAGCTTAAGGACTTTCAGTACTTTTTTTTGTGGGCTTTAGGGTTTTTAAAGTGATACTGGTTCTCTTTTTGCGGTGTTCAGGGCTACTGTCTTTTCATCAGAAAAGCTTATTGCATAACACACCTTAATCTGATCAACTGTACTGTCAGTAATGAAGGGTCACATATAGGATTTATAGATAGCTGAGACTAATGGAAACAGCTGTCTCCAGCTCCTGCTTAAGCAGTATATTTAGACTAAGTGACATTATGACTACAGCTGTGGAAAAGGAAAGATGCATTTATTTAAAACTGCCTTCACTACCCAAAGATCTTTAGAATGTTTATATAGCTAAGAAATCTTGAAGCTATTACAAAACCATTTCACCACCTGATGCAAAGAATCACAGAATTGTTTAGGTTGGAAAAAATCTCTAAGATCATCAAATCCAACCATGAATCTAGTGCTGCCAAGGCCACCTCTAAGACATGTCCCCAGGTGCCACACATACATGACTTTTAAATACCATCAGGGTTAGTGACTCCACTACTGTGCTAGGTAGCCTGTTCCAATGCCTGAATAACTCTTTTGGTGAAGACATTTTTTTTTCTAACATGCAATCTAAAACTCCCCAGGCACGACTTGCATGCCAAACCTGGGACAAGACAGCATTTTTAACAACACATCCAAACACCACATAATAGCATAACACAAGATACTGGTGGCTATAAAGCAATACACCAAGCTGAGGTTTATCCTTGATGTTACTTCCAGAGGTGACACCTCCAGAAGGTGTACACAGTTAAATGGAGCCTTGCCTTCAAAAGAGACAGTGCCTGACCTCATTTATGTCAGCAGGACTCCAGAATAACTCTTAAAACAAGCTACAACATTATTTTGGATTTAGATACTTAAACTAATTAGGATCTTTGTGCTTAATTTTTGTTTGCTACACATCTTAGTCTATTTCCAATTTTCCTGAGCATGATATAATTGAAGGAGAAGGAAGTGTCCTTCCTGGAAGCAATCCTTCTCTGACTCCCTCATGCTGCTCTAGGCAAACACCTCCTCTTTATGAAGGTTAATAACAGCACCAAGACAGGACCCAAAAACAGACTGTAGGAATGGATTGAGACATGCTAATCATAGTCCCAGGAAGATAGTGGAAAGCATGCCAGTGCCTCCACAGTGCATTTGCTAAAACACCTGTGCTATACATAGCCATAATAAAATCCAAGTTACCTTCATAAAACCGGATCTTGTCCCTTAGGATCACCATGCCTTTTGTGAGCAGCTGATTCTGAAAATAAAATATAGACTACATTTACTCAATTCTGTACTTCCCTACAGCCATCATATTTCAAACTTTGTTCATTCTTAATTTTAGACGCTGAAAGGGGTCTTTTATTTTAAAAATTACTCATCAAAGGAATCCTGCTTTGTCCAGTTTATTTAAATCACTTGAGATGCTGCTGGTGTCAATGAAGGCTGTGGGAAAAATCCCCTCAGTCATGGTGAGTAAAGTATCACTCACAATGTCCCCTTAAAATTATATATAAAAAGACTACAAGGTTCCATAGTTTCTTTGTTACCATTGGTTATATTTTACCACACTATTTTACATATTTGTAATCCCTAATTGTTGTTTGCCCCTTCCCCTCAGACTCCACCCGCTACCCTACCCCTCAGACTCCCTACCCTACCTAACTATGTAAGCTACTGTGAACCACTGGCCCTTGCCTTTTGTGTGCATCTCTATATGCTGTTCAGATTATACATTTGTTATTTTGCTCATTAAAGATCTTTACTTTCCAGGTCACACAATTGTGCCCTCACTGCAACAGGACACTTGTGAAATGATGCTATAATCACCTGCTGTTTTTAGGACAAAGGATTTATTTTGTGCAGGACAAAGTGCTTCTCGAAGCTTCAAATGACTAACCTACAAAACACGTACTTAAAGAAGCAGAAAGAATATTGCTTCAACAGAGAGTGGTACTTCTAAAATTCTTTCCTACTAACTCTACTGCAAGGAACTTCACTGGTTTACTCAAGGACTTCAATTTTAAGCTAAAAAAAATGTATGAAACCTCAAGAAACACAGAAATGACCTACAGAAACACAGTGACAGGTTGGGCTTTCACTATATATGTATGTATATAAAATCTAAATCTCATTAATGCATTAATTTCAAAAAGACAGGGAAGTCAGGGGACATCTCTGAATGGTTTCATGGATTTCCAGGTCATCATTTCGAGTGGGAAAATTATTTTTCTTAGTAGTATAACACAGAATTGGATTTAAATAAAGAAAACACAGGCCTACCTGCAGATACTCAGTGAAAAATGATCCCAGTTCTGTTTTCAGTAATTGCCTGTTTTAAAAAGAGCAAGAAAAGAATCTGTGTAATCAGCAAATCACATTAGCTGTGCACTGCATGAATGAGGAGAAGTAACTAATAGCAAATTAGTATGAGCACAAAGACTGTCATTAATGTCTAACTACTAAGAGAGCAAACAGGGTCAACAATACTGACTCAAATCACCATTTTTGCCTGATGAGAAATATTTGCTGTCATTTTAGATGCCTCAATTGCACATATAAAAAGAAAATAAGATTTGATGAAGATGCTTTCCATCCTACATCCACTCAGAAGACTCAAGACAGCTGAAGTTTCATACTGTTTCAATGAAAAGGCAGGTAGGAATTTAACAGTTTAGCTCTGCCTTTCATGATTCCTCTACACTAAAACCTAAAAATCAACCTCAGAGAGCAATTGAAACTCCCATGCAAAAGAAAATCCCACAAACTCCTAAATGCAGAAACTGAATTCAACTCAGTCCATAAGCCTATTTGTATCCAGGTAAAATTTGCCATGTGGCTAAAAAGCTGTGTTATTTAAATCTCATACACTGGATGCTAGATAATAATTCTCTTCAGTCAGGTCACTATTTAGATGCATAAACAACAGCTTGGACCTTACAGAAACACAGCCCCAGCTGGATTTTCTGAACATATCTCTTTTGTAAACCTGTCTGTGTGACCATGCAAGGTCCCAGGAAGAAGTGCTGTCAAATGTGACCTAAAATCTAAACACCCACTTCAATTAGGGTAATTATGTGAATTATATATTCAACAGCATGTTTTCTATCCCTCTGTGTTATATCTTTAACTGACAACTGATTAATTAAATTATTTAACTAGTAAACAAAGAGACATGAAACCAAATCCAGCATATCCCTATATTCAGTGAAAGTCTACAGGACATGATTCTGGTGTTTTTACAACACATGCTTCAGCATCGCCTCTTGGTATCTCCTGAAAGTTCAGGGAAGAAAGGAGCATGTCACTCTTGAGGAGGCTGAAATATGGTATCTTGGTTTATTTTTCCTTAAGCACATGTCCACACTGACCTCACAGTTCTGGAAGGTCTAGGCAGAAATTAAATCAAAATAAATGGAAGGGCATTTTCAGATGCTCCTAAGCACCAAAGTCCTTTTCAGCTAGAAACTGGGTTAATTTGGACAAACTATTTATGGACAAAAGTTCTGAAAGCCAGGTGAGGCATTATCCATAGGTCTCCCATTGTCATGAAGAGCTGTTAGATCACCAGCCCCCTTGGAATGTGGCTGCAATGTAGGGGAGAGGACAGCTCTGGCAGTGCTGAGACTCTGCTCTCAACAGTAATACTGACAAGCCTTTGGCAGGGGTTAAAACCCACCCCACTCAAAGGCTGCTCAAATTCCAGTGCCTCAAGAGAACTCAAGGAGAACAAGGTTGTGACAGCCAAATTGCAGCATGTCCACTCCAAGTGGAGATCTACTGTCCAGTGAGGTGACTTTTTTCTGTATCACAAGTGATAACACCAAAGGTTCATCTTACTTTGAACATGGATAGACAGACCATTTTTAGGTTGAACTAACAAGAAAGTTGCAGATTTGAACTTTCCTATGAGAATGGCTTATTGTCAGGTATCTCTTCACGCCACGGTTTCAATAAAATACTGGTAGTTCATGCTGACAGATTTTGCTCAATATCTACCCTCTCCTCAAGTTAACAGCTCTGGATGGATTGCTCACAGTCTTGAAGAGGTGATGTGCAACTACCTTCTCTTTTAGTATTTTAAGTTCTACTGATAAATTCTGGTATTTAGGTCAGGAAATAAAAATGTATGTTCTGCTTATCCAATTGCCAGCTCTCTGATAAAACAAGATTCCACCACTGTAGTATCCTATGAACTCTCTCCTCTTAGCCAACTCCCACGTCCCCAGACCTGGAAACAGCCAGAACCACTTACCAGAGTTAACCCTCCTGGGGGGAAAAAGAGATTCCCCCATGGACTTCTGTGTCACAGCTTCCCCCCAGTTTCTCCTTTCCTTGTCCCCTCACTGGCTGTGCCCTGGTGGCCACCCCCGCTTCCCTGGAGATCAATCCCCTCAGCCCAGCCCTTAGCTCCGCTCCCTGCCCCTTCCCCTTCATAAGCGGCCGGCACTGCATGGTGGGGCTCTTTTCCTGGCCGGGTTTCCCTTTCAGCTACTGCGATATTCTGCTGGAATAAAAACCACCAAAAAGAGCCTTTCTTGCCTCTGTCGCTGATCCAGCTGCGGTAGGTGTTGAGTGGAGGTTTGACTGCATTGCCTGAATGTTAACTCAACTTGCTTCTCAACAGGAGAGGTTTGTTGGGAACAGATATTAGGCAGCAGTTCCTAGCATTCCAACAGCCACATTTATACACCACATTTCCACTTCTTCAACTGAAATCAAATAACCAGCTTGTAGCTAATTCTGTGCACTGGACTGCACCACACCAGCAGCTGCCAGTAGGCAGCTCTACGCCTACATTAACATCTCTGTTTACAGTGCAGAAGAACTGACAGCACAATTCATGCATCTTGTTTTTTGAATCCCTAATAATACAGATATTTAAAACTACTTAATTAATTTCTAATGAAACAGTGAGCCCCTCAGGCCAGATCAGAACACTGGTGTTTGATATTCTTTGTATATATTCATTTAAACAAATATAAGTCTATATCCACAACAAAACGGGATCCAAAACATTGCTTGCAATTTCTTTTTCCATCCTTTCTTCATTTCCTTTAACAAAAAACAATTAGGCTGTCAGATACTGGATAATTTAAATTACTGACCAACTTTATCTACATATATGGACGTCATGGTCGAATCCAAGTAAAAAACTGACTAAACATAAAAAAGATCCCTGACCAGATGGCAGATATTATTTCAAGTACATTTGATTTTCAAAGCAGGCATTTTGCACTCATAAAGCTTCTTTATAATTGATATCAGGTCTTCACTGCCTGTTTAATGACTTAATAAATTAAGATGATAATATAAATTCCCTTAAAATGTGCTAAAATAACTCCTGCATTTTTTTCCCTTGATGTTGTTTCATTTGTTCATTTTAAAATTAACTCTTTCAACAGTACTCAGAATGGAAAGTGTAACACGGTAACAGATGTAATAGTCTAACAGATGCTAAATAAAGTTAAATGAGGCAAACGTGATTTTACCGGGTTTGAACTCTGGCTGCAAAAGACAAAATGCCACTAAAATGTGCTTTGTTTGTATCACATGAGTATCCTGAAACTCAGAAAAGAGGAAGCTATAAATATGCATTAGCTTTAATACAGGACATCCAGCTTCTACTGTGTTTCCCTTTGCTTCTTTTTCTTCTTTTTTTTTTAAAAGCAGTCAAAATAAACACTTTTAAATTACATATGTTACATAAAATGAAAAAAGAGAAAACACTATTTGATTATTAATATTGCAGATGTAGACCAAGAGAAAACTAAATAGTACATATACACATGGAGATTTTTATTACTAGACTTTTGACTCAATCTCCTAATAAATTACCCAGTAAGGGCCCAGAAGAAGGAATACACAGACTACATACTGGTGATATTCCCAGTTGCTGGGACTTTACTGTGCTTCATTAGGTTTAGCAGAGGAAATCAGGAGTTCCTGCAGTGAGAGAGACTCAACTCCCACACTGGTTTTATTGCAATAGGGATTCTGAGGGCTGCGTATGTAATTCCATGTTTAAAGCTACTTTCTAATGCCACAGGAGTGCAAGAATGGTCTCAAAAGGCATTGGTGTAAACAAGTGGCAGCTCTTATGAGCCAAACCTGAAAAAAAAAGTAAATGGTACTGGACAGATTTGTACCCACTGATGTTTCCTTAAATAATCAGGGTTCAAAATCTTGAGATGTGTGTTCAGAAGTTTTATGTATTTGTTTGTAGGAAGGTGACATATGGTAGTTGAATATATGTGACATTCCTAAGTCAAAATAATGGTGCACAAATATTGTTCAAATATTTACACTTGATCTGCGAATCAACTTGGATATTCAGGGGCTATTATAAAAAGTATTCCATAATCTGCTCTAATTGAAGTGGTAAAGTAAAATAACTTCTTTTACTGTCCTGTAACTATTCAAAAAAGCAACTAATATTAACCATTTATCTGAATGCTTCCACACTTGAATTCTGCCCAGTGGAAATATTGGATTTGCTTCTCATTTTGTACTTGTGGGAAAATGCATCTAAAACAATCATAAGGCAAGTACAGACTTGTTTCAATTTTGAAGTCATGTTTATATATAAGGTATTTTTGCACTCAATAATAACATTAACTGAAAGAAAATTATTTTGAAATAAGTAACAAAAGCAGTAAGACAGGTATTTTCGGCATGTATCAAATCAGTAATTTCATCATCAGCTCAGGTATGAGGCTCCAGGCATTCTCCCTGGAGTGAGCTATCAGCTGAGATATCAACAAAGCAGCACCATCCCTATGCAAACAAAAAGAAATGGGGCTATCAAGTGGGACCAAAGCCATTCATAAAATGGAAAAATAAAATCAGTGTATTTCTAGTCAGCTTGCCTGTTCAGCTACATGAGATGCTGTAATAAATTCAACTCAACTATGTTATTAAGCATCATTGTGGTTCAAGGTTTATACACAAGTAAATTAAAGCAAAATTTGGGCAAATTTATATTTATTTGCTGGTTCATACCAGAGTATATTTGTCTGACACATCAGCAGAAAATTTTTCCTCTCCTGTTCCTCACCAGAAGATTAGCAAATTAAGTGAAATGCATTGGCCAAGAAATCTCAGTCTGGAAGTACCATTTTTTCTCATTCGGATAAAGCTGAAGAATCCTAACAGCGCTTATAATAATGATTAACCATTATTCCAGTAAGTAACTCAACATGATGGATCATGCTGACCGACATCCTAGAAAAGCTATTTTTGTATGTCATTTTCTCACCAGCAAAGTAAAAAATAACTGAAGAGTAAGTCTATTTTAATTTCAAATAGAAAACTAAGAGCCAAATATCTGGATGGACTTTTCTGAAGATATTTTCACAATTAAAGGAACCAGACTGGGCCAACTATCCCAGAGTGAGAATCACACAGGGACAGATAAACCCAGAATATCTAGATATTCTGGGGAATATACTGGAGAGCCAGATTCCAGTGTCCAGACAGAGTAGCAATAAGCAGTAGGGGAAAGGGAATAACTAAAGATCCTATCTGAAGACAATTAGGGAACATAATAAGCTGTCTGTCTTTTTTAAGTGCAGATTCTTTTCCACAATTTATTTTATAAAGCATTGGACAAATTTCTATAAGGAAATCTGCCACCTTGCCCTTGCCAGCGAGAAGGTTTGGTAAGTAATATTAAGTGCTGAAAAAGTAGCAAAATGTGAAGTGCTGTAAATCCAGATATCTGCTTACATCTCGGTAAATTTTCTTTTCAACTGTAACTTAACTCAAATGGTAGGATTTTCACTTCATTTTAAAGGGAATAATGTTCCCATTATACATCTCACTGGCCTACAGTTATCTGTTGCAGATAGTATCATCAGAATATGGAAAAGAAGTTGGAAACAAAACAGTGTTACTCAGGCCATGGTGTTTAACAGAACAGCTTTGTCACTTCACATACATTCATGCTGTGTGGAAGGAGCAGTAGATCTAAGGGACCACCAGGCAGGGCATCTTTTCTTGCCATGTCTCACTGAGTGCTTGGAATCTTTTCCTCCTCCATGGATGCAAGGGAAGCATCTGAGAATGGCACTTCTGGAAAGGGCAGTATCACTGCCATGTAATAGGGCTAAATCATTGCAGGGGCCAGACATTCTCTTCCTTTGTTTTAAACCAGCACATCAAGAGAGACTCTGAAAAAATCCTACTGCTGAGGGCTGAATTCCTCCTGCAGAAGGAGGAATCAGCTCTCATCCATAGTGAGATGTTTAGACACATCAGCAGCAGTGATTACTGAGGCAAAATGGACTGTGTTAGTCAGAACTGCCACTGGAGAAGAATGCTGTGCAGAAGCTGTTAAGTGTGAGGGCTGGCAAACAGTACTGAGCATCTGGCTGAGAACACCTCTCTTACCTGACTCCTTCATTGAGGTTGTAAAGTTCATGGTCTGGGAGACCCTTACGCTGGAATACTGCTATCACTCCATTGTGGATACTGAAAGAGGACAAGATGAGTTATTAGCACCCAATAGGATTTGAGATTGGTATCACCTCCACAATTATCCTAGCATTTCTGTCTAGACATTTCAGGACTTTTTAAAAGTCATAGATGACTTCTGGGATTCCACCATCCCAGACACCTAAAAGGAAATTACTGCCTAGAAAATAGGTAACATCTTTAAAAATAAGTTCTTTCTGATTTGTTCCAACTCAGGGACTTCAACAGCTGTATATCTAAAATTAGTAATTTCAAAAACTTAGGCCAATATTTTTAAGTACTTTAAGTATGGCAACTATAACTTTTAATACATTCACATATTAAGTGTATCTGAAGTATTTGAACATATAGCTTTTATCTCTATGGCTCACTTCAGAGAAAATTAACAGCTTCTATTGCACTGGAGTCTGTGCAAGGCAGCAGCAATCAGCTTTAGGGCTCCGGAAAGCAGGAAAAGGACCAGATCTGCCCATCCTGGAAGTACGAGGGTGTCATGGGTTACAGTGCAAAATGTAATCAAAGGTGTGTTATTCTATCACCATCTGTTGGAACTGGAACGAGGGGAGGTGATGTAATCTTGTGTTGATAAACCAGCTGATAAGAAACCAGCATTTTCCTTATCTCTCCCAGGACCCATCCTCCCTCCAGGGAAGGGCTTTCTGCTGATGAGCCATTGAGTCCACTGATAAACTTACATCATCCCATTGGAACATGTTCCATCCAGGGAGAGGAGCCAAGCCCCTCTACCTG
>VWYI01034081.1:25381-47150 GCA_013399455.1 Anthoscopus minutus
CAGGCCTGTCTACCACTACTGGACCTTCCAGGAGGACTGCAGCCACCGTTCTAACTGTACTGCTGCCAACACCCTGACCAACAGGATATCAGGTTGTATTGTGACTTTGTCAGTGGCTTTCTTTCTTTTTTTCCTTATTTTTTCCCTTTTCCTAATAAATTGTATTTCTGACTTGGAGTCTCTCACTGGTTTTGCTCTCAAACCAGTACAGAGGGTGTGGGATTGCTGTGTCTTGTGAAGAAAAGCTAAAGGTGATCTGTATCTGTTCATAAGGTCTCCAGGGGGAGGAAGCTTGATTCCTACTAGTGGAAGACCTTACCACAGAATCACAGGATGTCCTGGGTTGGAAAGGATCTAAAGATCATCCTGTCTCACCCCCTGCCATGAGCAGGGACAACTTTCATTACAGCAGATTGCTCCAAGAGCCATCCAACCTGGCTTTGAATGCTTCCAGGGATGGGGCAGTCACAGCTTCTCTGGGCTCCCTGTGCCACAGCCTCACCACCTCCACAGGGAGGAATTCCTTCCTAATATCCAATCTGAACCTACTCTCTGTCAGTTTGAAAACATTCCCCCTTGTCCTGTCACCACATGTCCTTGTAAAAAGTTTCTCTCCTTCTTTCTTGTAGGCTCCTTTCAGGTGCTGGAAGACTTGGTCAGCTCTGCCCTGATGCAGGGCCAGATCCAGCTGCACAGGGCTGCTCCCACTGCAAGGGGATGTCATTGCAAGAGTAATGCCAGGCAGCAGCAGAGTGCTACAGGAATGCCAGTGTCCATGTTAAACTTTCCCAGGCAACAATAAGACAGGTCATTTCAATACCAGCTGGGAGCAGAAGACTGGTTGGAAGGTAAACTCAACACTGATCACTGAGAGACTCAAAATGCAGGCACACAATAGCAAAGAGATGTACTATCAGAAAAGATCAGCTACTTACATCTAAGGAAAAAGGAAACTTAAAGTGTCAGGTGAAGGATCTGACCTGCTGTGGAGAAATACAGATGCAGACAGAAGTAAGAACCATTATCCTCTTCTCTCTTTTGTTCCTTTGAAGATGTTTCCGAAGCCTTACACACGACTGCTGCCACAGCAATCTCTTTCCCCCTACACCCACAAATACAGACACACATTCACGATCTAACCCAGATTATTTTGGCTGGCTCATATAGACATACTCAATTTATGATTATTTGAAAACTGGCATATAAATGTCTGGTATACAGTGAAGCGACTTGAGTATTTTAATATTATGAGTAATATGGGAAATAAGATTAATGTAGTGAATAAAACAAGCAGTCTTTACATGCTCTTTTGATTCAAGAATGAATTTTGCAATGTTCCTTGCCAGACTTATGCAGAGAAGAATGACTAAATATCTCTCCTAAATGACAATGTGCTCTCTCTCTTTCTCTCTGGCACCCCCTTCTAAACGAGGATGAAGTCGTCCTTCTACAGCTTAACAGGTTCATTATTATTCCTTAAATAAGTAAGAGAGGGCAAACTTTTTAAACCAGAATTAAAGGTGAGAGGTTGTGAGCATTTAACTTACTGTCTGTACAGTAGAACAGGATCTACATAAAACATCCTAGCAGTGACCTTCTAATCTGCTTGGGAGCTCCCTTGTAGTGAGGGAAAATATACTAGTCTGGAAAACAAGTCTTGGTCTCATTAGGTCAACCACCTGCCTTTCCTTCCCATCACAGATAGCAGTGCTTCTATGGAGGGTACAGGATATAGCCTCTGCTTGCAGGTTACATGGGAATGGCACTGAAACAGGCCCTCCACACTTGCTTAAGAGCAGACACAGAAGAGTTCGAATAACCGGGATGTTGTTGGTGGCCTCAGTTGGTGTCAGAATAATGAAAAGTTCGCTTAAATCTTCTTAGTTACCTTAAGCTAATGAAAAAAACAAACTCAGACCTTGTTAAATCAATGGGTTTCTATAAAGAGTGATTGTTTAAAAAGATTTGGTCAGAATGGTTCAACTTTTTGGTGTAAAGAAAATCTGAGCTGTTGCTTACACAAAGAAGTCCTGCAAGATGCTTGAGGTGGGTGGATTACTTTACCTGTGCCTACAACCAGCTTTCATTGAGGCTTAAGTCGGTAATGCACATAATAAAACTTTTATTGCAATAGTTAACCTGAACTGAAAATGCCTTGTAAACTCCCTTCTGTAACTCTTTAACAACATGAAAGTTAATAATGGGTGCATTCATGCACTAATATTACTGTGAACACCTTCTCCGTAGTTGCTTTGGGTGTAAGTGTACACAGAAACAAGGTACTGCAGGAAACACAGGAGTCTAGTAGAGCCCAAAAAACTCCACAGAGCAGGCTCACTGGAGGACAGGAAATCAGGATATGAAAACTGAAGAGACCAGGTTTTTGGGGGGTCTGCTTTTGGAATGACAACAGTGTCATATGGCTTCAGCAATGTATAATACTTATCCCATGGTAGCTACAGATTGCCAAAGAAAACTATCTACTACAAAGGCAGCACTCATAGCTACAGCACCGTAGCACCTCAGCAGCCTAAGAAACTTCATCTCTTTTGAAAAACGACTCATTCCGCATTTTACTGAGCCTCCAGAGAAGGAGGTGGCTCTAGCTGACCAAAATGTGGGGAATGGCAGCTCCAGTACACACAGCATCCCTGGAGCACAGAGCTGGATGCCTGCTGATGGCACTCACAACCAGCCCAACAGGGGCAGGGTCAAGGTGGGCAGGGTTGGGTGAATTATTCTGATTTTTGCATAGTATCAGTCTATTATAGGCTACTGCCTATAGAGCTCAATACCACCAAAACATACATTTCTCCCGAGTTATTATTTGTCCATCCAGACACCACTGGGGTGAGAGCCTGGCTCTCCCCAGTACCACCCATAACTGTTCTTTTACTGACATCTGGAAGCCAAGAAGGAAAAACTATTGCAGTTAAAACAGTTTCCTGCCAGGTCAGAATCAGTTTGGCTATGGAGATGAACAACTCCAAAGCTGGGCTTGCCTGATCTTCTGTGTGTTTCAACAGTGGCTGTGGCCCTCCCAGCTCAGCGTTTCCTGGAAAAGCAGGATGACTGGCCAATGTCAACATCCCATAAACATCACACAGATAGTTTCAGTTCTCTAAAGCAGTCACTGTCTTTGTGTGCAAACAGCATAGGTGAAAATATCTCAGTGATTTTTATATAGTGTTTGCAAATTCTCCCCTTCTCAGAGCTCCAGGTGAAGACCAGAAGGATTACTCACATAATGCTGTGTGAATAATCACACCCTCTGACTACTAGGAAGTTAGACAACATTTTCACTTTCAAAAAGGACTAAATTAGTTAGGACAAATTTCTTCTGCACAGTTACATGAACAGCTAATTAACAATAATTAACCTGATACACTTGCATCAAGACCTTCTTGAAGACACCCCTGCCCCAGAGTAAAACATCATTTTTCTGAATTAGCACAATCGAATTGGGAAGACCCTATTTTCAACACAGCTTCAGACCTGCATCTCAACCAGCTTTCCATGATGCCTTGGCCCTCCCAAAATAAGTTTGCAGATTCTGGTTCACTTATGTTCCAGGAATTTCTACCCAAGGTAAGGCAAACTGCAAAGAGGGACAGACTGCAATTAAGCACTTGGTCATACATGTGAAAATAAGCTGGTCTGGAAAACACCCTCTTCAGAGTTACAGAGGCATTAGTTGCCTCACTTCACAAACTATACAATAATCTTGCAACTTGCAACCATCACTGCTCTTATGAACCAAGAAATTGAGACAGACAGGTAAGGGGGCTTCCCAGAGGTGTTACTAACAGTTAATATCTCTATGGACTATAGGATGAAGAAGACTGGTTTCCTGCATTCAAGGAGGTATAAGGTATTCTAGAGAGCTACAGGGAGCAGAAATTCCCTACTACTACTACTACCACTACCACCTGCTGTTACTGTAGTCATGGCTGGAAAATGCTCCATGGACGGCAGTGGTGGCTTGGCCAGTGGGGAGACTTTTTTACCAGCCCTGTTCTCCCTCCCACCCCACAGGGAGATTCTGTCTGCCCCTCATGCACATAGAGTGCTAAACACTCCACAGAGGGCTTCAAATAAAGGATCAAGAAAAAAAGGGTGATCCTCAGACAGGCAAAAATATTTTAAAATATTTATAAATAAAAACTGAGTAACAGAAGAATAAGAGTAATATGCTGATCTGGAATATTTTCACCACTGGAAAAGCCTTCCTGTGATCTGAAAAAATATTAATCTTAAATTAGGAGATGAAATATGATTTTAATGGCTGTAAAAGTTATTTTGCAGCAAGTCGTGCTTATTACAATGCTGTAAAAAATAGCCCAGGCCATAAAATACTTTCTGACGTGGTATGTCTCCTTGGATTTTCTGCTGATCTCATAAACGTCACAAGCAACTTACCTGTCTTCTTCACCTTTTCTTTGCTATCTCCTACTCCTTCATGTCTGTGTGAATTTTCCATATTTCCTTACATCAAAGAGGATCTGAGAACCTTTGACTAGAGGCTTCCCTAGAGCATAACTCAGACAGCATCAGCTCCTGATGAGGCAGTCTGTGCTAGCTCAGTCAGAATGAAAACCCTGCCATGGATTTTTTTGGCCTGAGTGGGCCCTCTGGTGTGTGAGCTCAGGATTAAAACTCCTAGGTTTCTCAGTCCAATTCGTTTAGTCAGCATTCAGCCCTCATATTTTGCCTTTAGCAGAAATGGTTGCTGGGGGATGGGGGTGGGCAGGGGGAACAACAAAAACTGAATATAGTGCTGAAAAATCTAAACTATTTTAATCCAATGCAAATTCTGTGAGCTGTAATGAAATGTACTGTTCTGCTGTGTTGCTGTTGTTTGCTAGTTAATTGCACCAACAGTGCTTTGCTGCACAGATCTGGGGGTCATGGGAAAGCAGGCTCTGAAAAAGCCATGTATATAAAGTCTCGTTTGCCTAATAGCAGACAGCAGCTTGGCACCAATTTCCCTTTTATGTAACAGTGCTAGAAGTTTTGCTGCATTCTAGTTCAGACATGAAGGGAAGTCATCAGAGAGGAAGTAACCTTCCTAGCTACCACACTGCTATGTTCCCCCATTAGGCTGAATAATGCTCCTTCAGGTTGTCCTCCCCCAGTGTCAAAATGCAGAAAGAATTCTCAGGTATGAACAGTCTGAGCTAAGACTGGTATGAATGGGGCAGCAGTGGCAGAGGAGAAATCACTGGACAATGGTGGCCACACACAGAACAAGTGCAGATGGGCAGCCATGCATCCACCCCCTCCTACAAAAATGCCTCCAGTGACAGACAGAGCTGCTGTTCTGCAAAAGGCCCCACTAGCAGAACTTCAGCTTTTCAGTCCCTGGCGTGGCCGGAGGCAGCATCCTTGCTCTGCTTCAAATTCAGCATGGGATCATAGGTTTGTGCAGGGCTGAATCTGATGTGCGTTGCGCTTCAGCTCTCCCCACTTCAGTTTTCATGAACTTGATTCAAAGCTTCTTTAAAAAGCAGATACACATATGTCACACCCTGCAAACATTAGGCAAGAAAGCAGCAGACATTTAAACATAGAACAGCCAGACTTAGAGCAGAGAGCTCTGCTGGTGCATCTTGACTTCTTTGATCAGCAAGCTCTTAGGCTTACACAGAATGAAACAACACAAGCAATCATTTCATTTGGAAGTAAAATATTCCTGTAAACCAAAGTTTGCGAAGTGTCCTACATTGGATTGTTTCAATTTTGCAGCACAAAAATAAAAGAAATACCACAGCCCAACATTTTAAAAACCCGGACCAGATTACTGGTGAGTCAAATTTTAGATGTCCAGGAACATTACAGTCTCCCCAGGAGAGATGAACACAGATTCTCTCAAGACTAGAGGGAATAGATCCTGCTATATATGTCAAGATGGGCATGCAGTAGTGATAGGCAGAAGATACAGTGGATAATTTCTTAATCCATCTAATTCAGTATCGTTTAAGACCTGACCTTCATCAGGATAAAGACCCAGTTTTACAGCCTGTAGGATACCTGAATTTCCTAAAAGCAACAGATGATACATGACTTTCTGAGCCTGAAAGAAGAATTACCTTCATTCTCTCTTTCACTCAGAAGAAAGCCTTGAACTATTAAATAAGAAATAAAGGGCCTTCCCTTTGCCCATGCAGTGCAACCAGCTCATATCTGCAATAACTGCCGTAGCTCTAGGTAGCTGTTAATGTTAGTGGGCACACAATGCCCACTTGATTTGCACCTGCATGACAACCCACTAGTGCTCTCAGGCATTTCAGGGGAGCATGCCACCAAAAAAGACAGCTGGACAATCCACGCACTAGGAAAAGGCAACCCAGGGGTGGAAAGCACGGTTAGCTCTGAGTTCATGCAAAGCAGTGACAGGATGACTCCTGGACACCTATGCAGGGAACAGGCAACGGGATAGTTGTGTAACAGTTTGGATGAAACGTGCAGATGTCCAGCTCATTGACTGGCAAGCACTTCTGGCCAGAGCTGTACCTGTCTTGTCAAAATTAAAAGTAACAAACCCTTGCTTCATCTCAACTAGGAAAATCCTCTAGTTTGAATATCAGCACCTCAAGCCTGGAACTCTCTGCCTCCCAGCAAGCCATGTGCCGGACCTGCTCTCCATTCTCATCTGTGCCTCCAAAGGTACCTATCCATATGCAAGCCCTGGAAAAGCTAACCCCTGACAAGAAAAGCTGTCAGCACACCATCACAAGAAGGCTCTGGGGACTCTATTCTGTCACCTTGATACCCACCAGCAGTGTCTTTACTCCCTTCTGCTTCTCTTAGGGCTACTGGCCAAATAAAGTCCCAACTGGCACAACTCAATCAGCCCAATCTATCCTTGCACTACCATCACCATCCATCCACACGTCAGGTACAACTCAGGGTCATACAAATAGCATAATATTTGAGAAGAAACTCAGTCTCTTTTGTGATCAGCACAGTTTCAGAGTTTAATGCACTGTTGACATTCAACAAATAATTCTTAATACAGACATGAAACCACAAATCAAGTGGTGAGAAGGAGAGAAGATATGATATTTCATATATTTTATTTTTCTCAGAATCTTAGCAAATGTGTCTGTAGTTCACCAGCATTTATATAGCACTATATATACCACTATATAATTATAAAATACTGCAGATGGCACTTTCCCAGCTGTAATCCAGGAGGTGACATTTCATTTTCAAAAATGACCTAAAAATTTAGAGACTTAGATTAATCTTTTAAGATTGCCACCAAAATGGACATTAAGATATTTTATGAATAGCTGAGCTAATTGATACATTCACAGAATAATGCTTGCATACGTTTTCTTGTAAAATAGTCATATAATTAAAATGCATAAACACAATAAAGAAAACAATCAGGGCTTATTTTCCCTGTCCAAAGTGCAGGTACTTGCATGTGTACATACACATATGCACACAGATATTTGTACTAGCAAGAGTAAACTTAGTAGACTTTGTCATAACTATATCAACTACCAGCAACAGACATAGATATGCAGATAAAAAGTATGTATTTTAATAGTTTTGAACACGTAATTAAAAAAAAATACCTAAACCATATAAACTTTGAATGAGAATATCAGATGGACACAAAGATATATTTGTAGCTGGACCCTGTGAAACTAGTCATTGTCTGTCACAAAGGCTGAAGGGAAGGCAGGGAGTTATCAGCCTTTGTTTTAAGCCTTCAGAGAAAGATTAAAGAGCAAGGGGGAAAAAGGCACTCTCGTGTTTATCTGAGTAGGAGCTTCAGAGCATGTACCTAGAAAGACTGTAAGCCTGCTGAGGTGGGAACCAGATGGCCCAGCCTGCAGCCCATGGAGCAGCCACTTGCACATAAATCCCATTGCAGGAGCACAGGGAGACTGCAAGCACACTGTGTGACCTTACCTGTTCCAGGTAGCGTTGGAGCAGGCCCGACGCTGCTGGGTTCCCCGCTCATCCAAGGCTGCCTGCTCTCTCTTGCCCAGATCACTGAGGCTGGGCGAACTCATGAACTTCAACCTGCGAAGAGTCCTCATGGTCAAATGTGTGTTTGCGTGCGGCAGCTACAGATACACCATCCTGTTTACACACATACACACGCAGCTGGAGCAGCGGCAGCATCAGCAGTGCAAGCACTTCCCTCCTTTTGCTGTTTGAAAAAGAAACTTAAAAAAAAAAAAGAAGAAAGAACCAGTCTCTAGGAAGCACACCTCTGCCAGCAAGAAATCAAACCTTTAATCAGATCAACTCTGACGTCATCAACCGGGGTTAATAATTTCTCCAGTCCTTTCAAATAACAAGTCAAACTTCTGGCTGCTGCTACAGCACACTGAAGGGGCCCCTTGTAACCACAGCTACCCCAAGTTGAAGGCTTCCCTTCCCCGTGGCCCCTGGCACCATGTCTCAGGAATCTCACTCAGCACTGTGGTGCTCCACCTGTCATGGGAACTACTTGGCTCTTCCAGCAGCTGGGGGGGGCGGGTCTTGCAGCACTTCCCAACCTCTCCCCCCTCATCCTGCACTCAAAAATGGAAAACAAACTGGAGGGCAATGGACAGGGGGAAAAATAAAACAAAAACAAAACAAACCCAAGTAGCCAATAATGACACAGTGAGACTCAACTGGGAAATTTCATAACTGCCTGTGCCCTGCTACATTGTGACACTGAACACTTGCACTCTCACTCAGACATCCACATCTTCAGAGGCTGCTCTGGATTAAAGCTTCACACAAAGAATTCGCAAGCAACATAACTGCAGAATGAAAAGGGATGGCCTGAGTTTTAGCATTTGGAAGAATTTTTGGTGGCGCACAAAGAGCCAGATGTTTTGCCTTTCTCTGCCTTTATTGTTAGTTTTTTTAAATTTTTAAACAGCGATAACAGCTGCACTAAATTTCTACAAAAGGCCCAGATATCTTATCTTCAAAGGAAAAATCTTTCTCTCTCTGACTGCAGCAGTGAACCTGAAGGATATGCTGCTACAAGACTCCACCCCATGCTTAGTTCACTGTCGCTCACTTCTAATTCTATTTTTAAATCCAGGAGTGTGTGGCTAATCTTCGGGGATAGTTTGCAACAAAATGAGCCAGAACATAAGAACTGCTCTTCTGTTGCTACAGCATTGATCTGCAAATAGTCTGGTAAAAGCCACAAAGGCTCCTTACAGAGTAATCTCACACTCACTGCAAAGGGGCTGCAATAGAAGCATTCACCCTTTCTTTTTTTTTAAATTTTCTTCCTGTTTTCTACTTTACTCTTTTCATCTGTGATACTCTGTTGTCTTGATTCAAGTATATCCATATTTGTTGGTGTCCAAATAACATAACAAAGCTCACATTACAGGAAAACACCATTTCTTACAGAGGGCTCTGCTCTATGTGCATCATACACTGACATGTTTTAGTGAAAAAAAAAATCCTCTCACTAATCAATCAAAGTCAGACAAAATTATTGCATATAAATATTTATTTCCATCATTAGTATTTGGGAACCAATTGCAGAAATACTTAGAGAAATAAATCTGTTTTTACCTTGTGCCAATTTTAGCCAAAGTGGTTTTATCCAGCTGCTTGAATTAGCATTGTATTAATTGTCCTTCCCACGCCAAAATTCTCAAGTATACAAACAAGCATCACAGTAGATAGCATATAATATCACTTTGGAAGGGACCTGCAGCCCCACATCTAACCTAAAGACAAAGACATTACTATCCCCAGTCTCTTCAAGATGTTTAAACTTTGGAAAGGACCTGCAGCTCCGCATCTAACCTAAGGACAAAGACATTATTGTCCCTAGTCTCTTCAAGATGTTTAAATTCTTCAAACAAACAACAATTCATTATGTATATGGCACCAAAAGGAAAACAAATACAAATATATATATATATATCCATATTCTAAGGGATGAGATGTCTTCTACAGCTTACAAATGAGGGAGCAAACACAGCTCCAGCAAAACATTGCTTTATCCAAAATGGATGAAAGGCACTCAATTTCTGTGGGCGATACAGCAGGGGGGAGCAGGGGAAAACAGCTTGGCCTAAGCTTCTGCTAAGGGCTCAGATAAAATGTCTGTCTGTCCTGTGAAGTGAAAAAACTAGTTAGATAAACAAGAGGCAATATAATTCCCTCTAATTTCATTTTCCACCTATCCCAATTGCTTTTCTGCTTCTGATATTCTGAGAATTTGACAGGTTCTTCAAAATGTTATAATACCGGATTAAATCCATGGACTTTTTAGCTCTTTGATTCCATTTGTATGGTTAAAATACTACACCTGTAGAACTCATTCTATTTATATGCCACCCCATAAACCAGTCACCAGTATTACACCCAGAGTCAAGACATGCACCAAAAACACAGGTGAGCCAGCATTCCAATCTCCTGAAAAATTTGCAGGAGGAGATAGGCTTTCTCTACACTCCTTCCTCCTTTCTATGATTATACCCGACCAAATGTTGATTTATGATAAAATAAATAATTTTCAACAAGGGCTATCTCCACACATAATTGCAGAGTAATCCCTCACATTTACACCATGCTATGAGTCCACAAACATGCTTGACTTGATGTCATTCATTAACTTGACCTAAGCAATTCTTGGGTATGAAGGGAGAAAATTAAATCTGCACTTCAGCTTATGAGTGAAGAAGAAAGGGGTGATGTGACTTGCCCAGGACACTCCATAAGCAGGTGGCAGAGACATCAGGAGATCCTGGACCTCTGTTTCCCATTCCAGCAGAGGAACGAGTGGATGCTGCAGGTAGCTGGGAATTTCTGGGGCCTAGGTGGCCAGAGGGAAATGCAGAAGACAGAACTCCTCAAAAGGGCTTGTGCTGCAGCTCCTGGTGAAGTGCTGTCAATACAGCAGCAATAGAGCAATAGAGCCCTCAATAGAGCAGCTCAGCAGCACAGATTGCTTGCCACTGACCATGGAGAGGGATGAGAACACTGTTGGACTTACTGGGGGGAAGGGGAGGACTGGAGACTGGGAGGAGACCTCCAAAAGGCTCAATAAGGAGCACTACAATTTTCTTAAAATAGAACAACTGCACTCAGAACAATCACAGAGCCGAGACTGTAAAGAACTGGTAGTTAATTCATTTAAACCCAGCATGCCATACACAGCACTAATACTACTATTTAGCTCACACAAAACCTGCAGCTCAAAGGTTAAATAGTTTAATCAGAGCCACATAACCACCTCAGTGAGGAAGGCACTGCCAGCCCTAGCTCATTCTCTTCCTCTGCAACATTTTTCCTTGTAAAAACAGGCCTGTCTCTACTAGAAAGAATTCTTTAATCTGTGGGGCCCACATCCTGCAAGTGACTGCACAGCAAGTCCCAGAGCTGTCAGAGTGCCGGAGTCAAGGGGAATTTCTGCTTACCTCGACTTAATTCTATCTCAAGGCCTAAAACAATACATAGGTAGATAAATACAAGCTGGAAGATGAAGAGGATTTGTGTTTCACTAGAAAATCCTGTTAATATACAGATCTAGGACCTTGTATCAAACATTGCTTTTACAATCACAGGGGATACTCCACAGTTACGTCCTGACATGTCAGTTATGTCTGCAACATTCTTACTGGGACCTATGACTTAAAGACTGTATTGCTGTGCCTAGAAAACATGAGAAAAAAAATCCAGGCAGTCCTCCCAAAGCATACATTTTGTTTCAAAAGAATGAAATTTGCTGTACCAGTGGGAGGATATAAACAGCAAGAGAACTTCCCATCTCAGGTTTACTCACCATTCAGGGCTTTGCCATGAAACAAAACAATTAAATAAATAAAAAAATTAATTGGAAAAGAAAAAAGCAGCCCACTACTTCACTTTATCACCCTATCTCTTTTGGAGAAGAGGGCAAAACTTCCTATAGTGATGCAAAGAGTGGTGTACACTTTGCAACCAAAGAAGAGAATGGTGAAGTGTCTCTGTGGCAGAAAGGAGTTAAAAATCTCCCTAGAAAAATGCATTTTAGTTTTTCATAAACTGCACCACAAAACTTAAGGTATGCCTTGACACATGCTAAAGCTCAGCAATTAGTTTTCTCACAGAATGGCACAGCCTCGTCAAAGGCACTGCACATCCTGCCACACCAGCAGACAAGGGACAAGGCAGAAAGGAAGGAGATGCAACCATTAGGAAAAAATACAAAGTGCCAGGAGGAAAGTTGTAAAGCTTATGACTCATCAATTCCGTTGCTACATAAAGCTCCTTTATCATCAGAAAATAAAGAATTAAGTGAGTAAACAAAGTATGAAACCAAACAAGGTCTATTTACATCCTTCCTCCTCTATTCCACGGACTCTCTGCAACCTCTGGAGATAAAGGAATTCTCAAGGAAGCCTTTTTGTTTATTCAGGTTAGTCCTAGGATAGCTTCAGTTTTGCTAGTCTTGTATCTTATTTCTGCCCTCACTACAGCCAAGCACTAATTTGAAAAGAGGATTTGGCCTCACTTAAACATCTTCCCAACCTTTGGAATATCTCCTGTACTTCTGTATCCTTTGACCAACAATGCTTGCATGACCACAGCTGCCTCACTCTGGACAGGGTTGGGCTTTCTGACCCTTCACCTTCATGTGGGTTTACACATGGCATTTGTCTTTCAGGTTGTGACAATGAAATGCTCGTGACGGTATCTCCTTCCTAAGCAATCACAAGATGACACCCAAGAAGAGTCCTTTGACTAGGGCTAGAAAGGGATGCTCTGCCCATCTGCAGTTAACAGTCCATCCTGCAAAGCTTCAGACCTAACCTTCAGGCAACCCATGGCTGTGCCTGCCTCAGAGATACACTGGCTTCCACAAAATATGGCCATCCATGTCATGGTAATCTGCAGACAATCACGGCTCATTTCCTGGACCTTCCCTTCCAGTTTTTCAGTGTGAGGTAAAGCAGCAGGAGTGTGCCTAGATTTTCTCAGCAGAGGTCTGCCAAAGTCCTGAGCAAAAAACCATTCAGACAGCAGCAACCATCCAATTCCACTGTCTTTTCACAGTCTGCTGATGGATGACATTTATTACCTGTACACTGAACTCTTCAGCCTCCCTACCTTATTCCCTTCCTGCTTCTTCACCCTTTGCTCTTGTACTCCCTCTTCATTTTTTGTCTTTCTTGGCTAGCTAATTCTTCCTCAGACAGCTTTTAAATATATAGGGAAAGGAAAATAGTTCTTTGATTATATATTGGTTATTACACAGTATTTGCAAACCACTCTTCAGCTGACTTTCAGGGAATCAAGGCTTCAGTTTGCCTGTTTGGACTGTGAGCTTTTCTTTATCCTTTTCAGTTTGGGGATTCATTCTGCTCTTCAGCCAGCAAAACAGAGCTCTGAGCCCAGCCCCCAGCATAATATAACACAGGTTTTGAGTTGAGCAATACCTGCTGGAAGTATCCATGAAATCCCATCCCCTTTGTCAGCAGTTTTTGGTTTTACAGAGCAATATGAGCAGTTCTTAAAATACAGTAGACAGCTAAACAATTTTTGTCTAGTTCTTCAGGATAAAGGCACTAGGAGAGAATTAGGAAAGGAATAGGCCTGTTAAACCCCATCCAAAATATCAAGCTTTCCATGATAAATCAATTCTCCTGGCTTGTAGTATTGCTTCTAGTTATCTCTGTAAAGGTTCTGGGAATTAAACACAGTGCAGTGGTCCAAAAAATGAAATGGTTCTGCTGGAGGGAGTGAGGACCAATGGTCTGGATTATATGACCTGTGGCATTACCACCTTGCACTCACATGCCCCCAGGAAAGGAGATGGGTTTCTGTGTGTCAAATGTACCTGTTTCAGGTATTACTGTTGCCCACTCAGTGAGTTAACAACCCAGTGTAACCAGTGTAGACTCCAAGATATGCTCAAAACTTTCCTCTTAAATGGAAGTCAAATCTTAAATTTTTATTTAGAAAGTAAGGTCTCAAGAGTTCTGATCAATAAGTAAATCAAACATTTAAAACACTTTGTGCTTTTATTACAAGAGGAAAGGGAAAAAAAAAAGGAAAATTAATCTTACAAAGTAATTGAGCTCATAATACACATGATTTTTTGCCTTCCTGAGGTCTATGTGAATTCTTTCCTAAACTGCTTATCTTGAATAATTTTAACTGGCTCCCAGAACACCATGACCTTGATGCAGCAGCTGCAGTATCTCAGTGCTGTCTTCTACAGTAATATATGGTACTGCACCTTCTGCAAATCTGTGAAGCCTGAGAGATCAGAAGTGTGTGCTGCACAGTGCTGTTTTTCTGACAGCCAAGCATTTCTGATTTAAGGTCTTCCAAGAAGGCTCTGATTGCCTTGGAAGGTCACCAAGATAAAGAACCCACTTCAGCAACTCACTGAGTTTCTAATGAACCATGCTGGTGGACGATGGAGAAAGGCCCACAGCAGGCTTTGGGTCAGATGAAAGAATCAACAGAAAGAAGAATCCAGCCAGGACTCCTGTGTACCCCTGAGAAGAAGAAAACAAGGAACATCTATGTGGTGAAAAACACCATGGAAAAACAGGACTTATCTGTATTTTGGATTTTTGGGGGTGATTTCTCAAAATAGTGCTTCCACCAATGGACTTGGGGGGTGTTGTGATAGCAGCCAATGAGATGGGGTGCACTACAGGGTCAGAAGGGTATAAAAATGGTGTGTATGAGCACAATTTAAAAAGCCTTGAATGAAACTTCTTGAGGATCTGCTTTGTGTCATGTCTACTCCAACAGCAACAGTGGGCAGCTGTTACAAGTAACATCCGGTCTTTCTCTCAAAGCCATAATATTGTTTGTGTAATGATTTCTCTGAGCATGGCTAGAAACTTGAAGTATGCCTTGAGATTACTGTCTTGGTCTGTGCCTAGGTCAGGGAGGTTACTTCAAACCTGAGCAATGCATGAGCCAGCTCTACAAACTTGAGGAATCTTTGGCTCTCATGGTATTACACTGCTGTTACTTGCATGGTACCATAGCTCTTTGGAACAAATCCTGTAATCCTGCATGAATCAATAAAAGCCTGGTGTTCAATACAAACAGATTATTTCAGAAAATTCATCATTCTGCCTTTGCCTCACAAGGATATCTTTCTGAATGGAAAAATCACCAGAGAGATTTAAAAGACAGTCCAAAATTGCAACATCTATCTGTGCACTTGGACTCCGCACCACTCTGTGTGATGGAACTTTCATAGGTACTTAAAAAAGGGGACTTCTTGCCAGGCTTCACATACACATCCTTCACACTTTCTCATGCTAAGACAGTCCCTGCACACTGAGATACTGGGCAGTGGAAACAGCCAAAGTATAAAAAGCCGTAATTGCACAAATTATTTTAACTTGTACCTTTAAATCTTCATTTCACCAGGTCAGCAGGTTCAGTACTATGACCTCTTAAGTATGTATCACATTCTGAGCGCTTTCTCAGGATGCTCAGGGAAATAATTTATCTCAAAGGGCAGAGTTGTGTAATTTTTTAGAATCCACAGCAAGGTTTGGAAAAACTTCACTGTCAGTGCAGCTCATTAGCCAGTCTCAGTTTTCAATCTGACACAACATGATATCAACATCTGAGTTATCACCTAGGAAGAATGCCTCATTATCAAGAAGGTAAAGCACAGCCCACTATATTTCCTTATAAACATTCTTTTCCCCACAAGGTAGCAACAACTAGATACTTGAGTGAGGTACTCCTCTGTGGAGGCAGGTGAGTTGGCCAACAATGTAACTACTCTACCCTGGAAAGAAATGCCTCATACTCCAGCTTGCCACGCACCACCTGGAGGAAAAACCCTAGTTAATAGCCTTGCAGTTGTGGCAAGTAAAAAGGAGTCACCTCTCTCATGCCCTGCAGCCCATGCAAATTTTGTGTACCCTATGCAGATTCTATGTATCCCATTGGTCCTTTCCCCTTGCTCTACCCTTTAACCCTCAGTTGACTAGTCCTAATCCTCCTATATAAACCCCTGCTCCCTCTGACTCCTTGGCTCTTCATCCCTGGACCCCTCTGAGGAAGAAGCTGGATAAAGCCTCCCGAAGAGCTCCATATGAAGGCTCCTTCTTCTCTTCTGCATTGACCGAAGAGCTGCAATCACTCAACAGCTCTTTTTAGGGCCCAGAGCTGAGACTACTCTTGGTAAGGCAGGGAGTGCCTCTGCACCTGAGAGTGTCTTTCCAAGGAAGCTTCTCTGTGAAGGTTGCAGCACCCAGACTATTGCCCAGGCCACGACACTCCTTTTCTAAAGTCAGATGAACACCAGCCTCCTCAAGCTACTGGGGGATGCAGTGGAAGAACTGAGGCATCATTCAGAACATCTGTGTGCTTTCATCTGTGTTACGGTATATCCCTTGTCTCTCTCTCATGATGAGTCCTGTTATTATGTTCACTAAGCTCCATTTCATCATTTCAAATGATCTGTTCTCCAAACCTGGGCTACAGTAACTTTGCATGCTCTTTTTTTGTTGGTTTTTCTTTTTTGGCTGCTCCCTTAGAAAACTGCTGGAACCATAAACATTTCAATCTTCATGGCGTTAGGAGCTCTGAGCAGTCCAAGGTCTCCAAGGCTGGCTGCTCCAGTGTAAGAGATGGTCTGAAATTTCTCTCATCTGCCTCACAACCGTTACACAGACAGAGGCTGAGACCCTGAAAATCCCAGCTATGATTCTGGCCTGGTTGAGGTGGATGCCAGTCCAGTGATTGATTGCAGCTGTGCCTGCTGTGCCACCACGATACACTTGCTTGAGCAGGGACTGACAAGTGACGGCCTGTCCTGTTCTCCTGCACACACCTCATGACCATGTGGAGGGCTGATGCACCACGATGTACCAGGCATGGAACAATGGGTCTCAGCACCACAGCCTCACCCTCACTCCCTCCTCTTGGCCTGATACCACTTGCTCTGGAGAAAGACTAGAAAACCTTAACTTTCTGAAGCCACTCCAGTGCACCCCCATGGAAGGAAGGCAGATCTATTGGCTGGACCACGAGGATTTCATCTCTCTGTTGGTAGCTATATTCCCCTCTTTCTTTCTCTCTCTCTCTCTCTCTACATTTTTCTCTCCCTTTTCTGTCACATAATTGTTGTTGGCACTCAATAAAAGTTCAGTGCTGTGATTAAACTGAAAGTCCCATTTGCTGTGTGTCCTTTTGCACTCTGAGATCAGGAAAACAAACCATCGCGATCCCTGGTCGTGCGAGCGGATCGTGACATCTAGGATCAGCAGTTTTAAAGACCACTTAGAATGAGCTCCCATACTCTGAAACAGAAAAGCTGCAAGAAGGATTTGAGCAAAGCTCCCAGATGTTCTGCTAGGATCCTAGTACAAAAAGCAATGTTTCTAGAATGCACAACTCCTTCATATAGACAGCTATAGGCCAGGTAGTCTCAGACTTGCAGCCAGCACTTATGTGAACTGCTTCCTGTAGAGCATGCTCCATTTTGGGAATACCATCAGAAAAAAGAAATTAACTCAAAACATTTAATGGTTGGTGAGTGGTGAAGCCTGGAGTGTGATAATCTCCACATTCAAATCTCTTTCTCAAGTCCTTTTGAGATACTTAGGTCTCTTTAGAGAGACTTACACCAAACTTCACCAACTTGACATCTTCACAATGAGGGAAGGATCACAGGAGGATGGACAAAGCTTGGTCCTGTGGAAAAACTCCAGCCCTTGCTTACCCTGACTCTGAAAATCTGGCAAAACCTTTTGTGTGAGCTTACTTTTTCTAAAATTTCATTTCAGGCCCCTCTGTGCAAGGTTGGAACACAGTGGCACCCTGAGGTGATGAGGCTACCTGGAAGGGCAGCTGGGCTGAGGCTGTGTCCCCTCAGGTGAGTGGGAAGGGAGCCCTGAAAACAGCCATGTAAAACACAAAAAACCCCAATAAAACATGTACATGTCTGTGAACATGTGCTCCCTAGGATATTGCTACATTTTAAGTCTTTGACAAGTCCCTCACAGGGCAAAACAGCTTAACTCCCACAAACATTTACAAATCAATAGCTGTTCGTCACATGCTGGTTTTTTAATAAAAGATGCCCATTTTGGGTTTCCCAGCTGGCATAGAAGGGCCAATGATGTCAGGGCAAACACAATAGGAATTCCTGCTACCCTCTTTCCCTAGACAGCTTGAGGGAGCAGCCCAGTGCCATCCCCTTTTTAGACAGGGCAAAAATCTAGGGCCAGCACCCCTCCTTGGTGTGAGATGCTTCCCACAGGACATTCTGGGATCCTGGAAAACAAACAGAACCTCCTTGCCTTGCACTTTTGCTCTGTCCTCCACGTACGGAACACAGGGTTTCTCCACCCACATTCCTCTTGCATACCTGAACAGCGGTGGCACCACTGTGAGCCTTCCAGTTTTGCTGCATCTTTAAAGCTTTAGTCCCTGTTGCAATATTCTGGTGTTTTCAAATTTCAGGGGCATCAGTCAAAAGATAGAAAAGGAGGAAAAATGTTTATGTTTTTCCTCCCTCAATCTCAGAATGGTCAGAATTGGAATTAATTTTATCCTCGGTAATATTTTGGCTTGGTTCATATTTTTTCCAAGTAAGTCCATGCATTTCTACTTGCAGAAATAAAAGATCAGGAAACAAGTCAATTCACTCTCTCTCCTAAAAGGGGTGAATCCCTTCAAGGAGTGAATCACCACTGTATGGAAAGAAAAGAAAATGCAAAAATACCTTCTGTGGGACTGTAATCATAGCTGCATGCAATTACAAAACGGACAAGGGGCCTTTGGATGCCATTTGTTTGCATCACTCTTTGGGACACCTGTTTAATTTACATCATGAACACCGGGAAGAAATTAAACCAAAACTTCTATCTTCTTGCTAAAAATAAATAAAAGTCTTGCTTTCAGCAGTTTTTGTCTATGCAATACAAACATTTGAGCAGACTGGGGGAGTCATGAAGGAGGATAGGGAAAGGACTCAAATCACATTTTCATAAAATAAATCCAAAATTATCCTGGCCCTCATCTAATCCCCCACATGTTAGAAAGGAGATATGTGCATGTATATACGTACATGTCATTATGCTGGTTTTATTAGTCATCTGTTACAGAGATTAGTTCCAAGAAAAAGTTCTGGATCTCAATCTGAACTCTCTGAGGAAGGAGAGTACCCAGAATTGAACTTTTGATTACAACTGGCACAAAGATAATTTGAATCCAGGTTTTTGATTCATTGACTGAATTTGGATTTCCTTGATTTGTTTTGTACAAGAATTTAGCATGTCAGTTGAAACACAAACATGTCTAAACTTATTTTGCTGGAATAAAATAGAAAGTTTCAGTGTTTTTTTAGTGTAGTGTATTGTTTTCTATCTTATGCTTTCAACAAAAAAATCCTCTTGGTTCAAATGTTTTCAAGTATTCTTTTTAAAAAGGCTAAAGGCTTTACAACTTATTGCTGGTACCCAGTAGTCTTAAAAAAAAAACCAAAACAACAAACTAATAAACAGTATAGAAGCCTTAATTTTAAAGGCTGAATTATTAACAGTGTATAACTGTCTTTCCTTATGAGAGGGACTAAACTTTTGTAGTCAGAACCAAAGGCATCCAAAACTATTAGATATTTCTAGTTGAGAGGTTTAATGGAAACATTGCATTTCACACTTTTCTTAGACCTTTATCAAGAAATGCTATCTAGCTATCAATGCCAGGCATTGAAATAGCTAGAAGTCCCATTTCAGTTAAAATGCAGAACACAAGTTCTAAAGATGTTTATAAAAAACAAATCAATTTTCAAGTCCATATCAGGATTTTTTTCTTGAAGCCCTATTTCGGTAATCCTTATCATTTAACTTTTGGAGGATTATTCAGACCTCAGTGACATGACCTGGATCATCTCCTTTCTCCTCTTGGAGAAAATGGAAGAGGAATGAAAGGTACTACTTTTACCTTTCTTTACTTACCACAAAATCCAATGTAATAAAAGGCTTAAGCTGTTATATGGTAGAATTTTTTCACCTAGTATTAACAGGTATTTCTATTGATAGAATATTTATGCTTGTATCTACACTCTACTACTGCCTGTAGTTGTGAGATGGCAAGTAAGTAAGAGATGGCAAATAAGTAAAGGGATGGAAACTGGAAACAGCATTTAAATTACTTTCTTCCTTTTGATTAAATTCTCTGTAAGACCTATGAAGAGAGTCAAGACACTCACGACCACAGCATCAGCAGTGCAGTGGCCTGGGAGGTCAGAATTGGAAGGTGCATTTAAGACACTCTTGAGATAAAGTTCTGTTACTCCAGTTTGGTCTTCCATTTTTTTTAAGATCATTCAGCTCTAGCTATTAGAAAATGTACAGGAAAATCCAGATCTCATTTTGTAACTGCTGGAGAAAACTGGCCACATTCAAGGTGCAATGCATTGCATCCTTTAATGGATATTTCAACCTGGTCAGGAAAGTCATGCTGAATATGTGCCTGTTCTCTCCACTGGCTATAAAGAGATTAAAATGTGAGTAGTTCAGATAAAGATACGGTATTCCAAGACGTAAATACCTAAAATTAGATTACATTAATATTATCCCCAGTGTTTGGTTTTTTTTTGCTTGATTGATCATAATAAAATTGTAAATAATCTGGCATCCAATTAATGAATGAATAATTTCCTCAAGTACATGCTCTGATCCCAGATGGAGAAATCTTTGAGAGCTATCACTGGCACAAACTCAGCTGGTATTTCAAGTTGGGAAATATTAAATTAGTATTTCTAGGAGAATCTGCTGCTGATCAAAGGCATTGAGAGATTGAGAGAAAAAGCACAAAGGCTTTCATAAGACAGTCTCAACAGAAAGACTGGCTAAAAACATCTTCTGGCTAGGGAATCAAATTAAATTTTAGGAAGACTTCAGCTCAAGTTACACCCTACAGCAGTGAACAATAATTGAACAACAAATGAAAATACTGCAGGATCTCCTCTTTGTATTTGGAGGAGGAGAAAAAGGGAGGAAACAAAGTGCCACAATTTTTCCAGGAATTTCCCATCATACTAATTACTATAAAAATAAGTGCTCCCTCTGCTGTGACACAGTAAACCCTTCTAACCTCCTTTATTATCTCAACACTCTCCTGACTTCTGTCTCCTCATGAGGACAGCAAATGTATCACTTTGCCATTTCTGATTGGCCCTGACACACCAAGGCTTCTGCATGCACTGGATTTGAAACCTGTGATATTTCCATATACATTATTTCCAAATAACAAAGGAAAAATCTAGAAAGTAACGTATGAAACTATATACATATATTGTCTATGTACAAACATTTACAAAGGCTGTGGCCTGCAGATGAAAACTAATGGTGGCCTGATGATGTGGTGTCAGAGCAAAAGGAGTGGCTGGCTCAGCAGATAGAAGTCTCCGGCATTCACACCAGGGCTGGGCCAGCCTTGAGCAGAGCTCTGGACCCAAGTGCTGGCTCAGAGCCACGCTCTGCAAACACCCAAACACCGAGGGCAGCAGAGAGAGGCCTCTCATGGGATTTCCAAAGAGCTTTATTCCCTTGAAAATTCTCCCACAAAAGAGCCCAGATCTCAGATTACGGCCACTGATATATGGGGGAGGAGCAAGGGGAGGGGATGAATGAGCCTATGAGGTGAAACTCAGAGGAGGAGAACAAGGAGGGGTTTACAAAGTATAAACCAATAAAAGATTACAGTGGGTGAGAAAAGGTTATATAAACCAATGAAAGACTGAATAATAGGGGACGGACAGGGAACATTTGGGAACAAGGGCCAGTTTCCAGAGTGGATT
>VWYI01034082.1:0-22080 GCA_013399455.1 Anthoscopus minutus
GGGGTGACAGCACTGGAGGGGCTGAGAATTTCTCTAGGCATGTGCATGGTCGGAGTTTTGGGGTGCTGTGCTGTCTGCAGGGTTGCCCATGTGAATGGAAATGCCATGGCCTGACTGCTTATGGGGGTGCCCGTAGTTTTGTTGTGGTTGAGGTCCCAGTGGTGTCCATGTGGGAGTGGACACCATCCGCACCTGGCTCCCCATGTCATCCCCTGCTCACAGACCCTGGGGCGGATGCCTCGCTGTGTGGCATGGCAGCCACGGGCGCCTCTGGCACCAACGCGGTGCGCTACGGCACCATGCGCCCCAACGTGCTCAACCTGCGCGTGGTGCTGCCGGACGGGCGCCTGCTGCACACCGCCGGCCCCGGGCGCCAGCCCAGGTGGGCGCTGGGAGGCCGGGGGGCTGTGCTGGGCTGGCCATGTGCCACGTGGGTGCCTGCTCACCAGCTCTGCACAGGAAGCGGGCAGCTGGCTACGACCTGACCTCACTCTTCGTGGGCTCCGAGGGCACTCTAGGCTTCCTGACTCAGGCCACACTGCGCCTGCACCCGTTGCCCGAAGCCACTGCTGTCACTGTCACCTCCTTCCCCAGCGTGGGGGCGGCCGTGGCTTGCACCGTCCATGTGCTGCAGGCTGCCGTGCCTGTGGCCCGCATTGGTGAGTGCTCGTGGCCAGAGGTGGGACTAGGGCTCCAGGTGCCAGTGGTGGAGCTCAGCACTCCTCCTCCCCCCCAGAGTTCCTGGATGAGGTTATGGCAGATGCCTGTGGACGCTTCAGTGGGATGGGGCTGCCCGCAGCAGCCACGCTCCTCCTGGAGCTACATGGCTCCCGGAATAGCCTGGCTGAGCAGCAGCAGCAGACAGGTATGGCTTGGAATAGGAAGGAGAAGAGAGTGTCTGGAGCTGGGGCCATGATGGACACCCAGGGATGAGGGATAGATGTCTACGGACAGGTGAACCAGGGTGTTCTGAAGTGAAGCATGGTGCTGGGGGGCCATGACGTGGCACTGGGGTGAGTGATGGGACGGTGGGACCAGGCGTGTCCTGGGGTGAGGGATGGGTGTCCAGGGCTGGGTGGGGATTGGAGACCTTGAGGTCATCAGGATGAGGGACAAGTGCCCAGAGCCTAGAATTGGGAGACTGGAGTAATGGATGGCTGCCAGTGAATAGGGGATGGGAGATGAGGGGTGTCCTGGGGAGGGAGATAGGTGTCCAGGACCAGGGAGAGGGTACCAGCAATGGATGCTTGGGATGGGGACTGGGAAGACACTAGCGTGAGGGATAGGTGTGTGCACTGGGGATCTGCTGAGGAGCTCATAGACGTAGGACAGGAGGGACCAGGGGTACCACAGGATGGTGGACAGGGACCCAGGGACATGGGGCAGAGGGACCAGGAGTATCCCAGGATGTGGCATGAGTGCCCAGGATGGGCTTTGGAGGTCCTGGGAGGGCTGGGTGCCTGGGGATGCCCTGGGTCCTGTCCCAGAGCTCCTGATCACCATCAGAGGAGATTGTGCGACAGAATGGTGGCTCCAGCCTGGCCTGGGCGGAGGGGCTGGAGGAGCGTGAGCAGCTCTGGTCCATGCGCCACAATGCCTGGTACGCTGCTCTGGCCCTGCGGCCCGGCTGCCAGGTGAGGCACAAGGATGGGGATGATGGCAGCAGTGCCCATGGTGCTGTGAGTGCCACAGCTCTCCCCTCCCTGGCCCAGGGCTACTCCACGGACGTCTGCGTGCCCATCTCTCGCCTGCCTGACGTGGTGGTGGAGACCAAGCAGGACCTGCAGGCCTCTGGCCTCACCGGTCAGCAGGACCACAGTGCCCTGAGATGAAGGGGGTTGGAGGGTCACCATCCTCTACTCCACACCCCATCTGACCCGTGGCCTTGCAGGACCCATGGTGGGACATGTGGGCGATGGCAACTTCCACTGCATCCTCATCTTCAACTCCCAGGACCCAGAGGAGGCCCAGCGCGTCCACACCTTCACTCAGCGCCTGGGCAGGTGGGGCCGGAGTGCTCAGGGAGCCAGGGCTGGATGGACAGACATCCCCATCCCCTCCTTGTCCCACAGGCGGGCACTGGCAGCAGGGGGCACCTGCACTGGGGAGCACGGCGTGGGGCTGGGCAAGCGGGCACTGCTGCAGGAGGAGCTGGGCCAGGAAGGCCTGGACACCCTGCGCTCCATCAAGTCTGCACTCGACCCCCACAACCTCATGAACCCTGGCAAGGTGCTCTGAGGGAGAGCACTAGCCCCTGGAGTCAGGGCCAGGGTGGCCATGCTGCCCTGCAGTGCCACAGTATGTGCCCCTGCAAATCCCCTCATCCCCACTTCCGGGGGTCAGGGATCCTCAAGCCCCCAATAAACCCTTTGGACTCACGCTGTCCATGTGCTGTGAAGTTATTTAGGGGGACAGGACCCCCAGCCCCTTCCCAGGAGGCCCATGTCCCAGACAACACAGGGCAGGGCATTGTCAGGGTCTCACTTCAGCCACATCTCCTGAGCTGCAGTGGTGCCGGTGCCAGGTGGGAGCTCTCTGGGAACTGCCAAGCACTACTGTGGCCATCCCCACATGACAGGCACACAGAAGGGGAATTGGCGTGGGTGGGGGCTCCAGCACCCCAATGGCATCAACTGCTTCACCAAGAAAGCCAGTGAAATAAAATAACAGTGAATATTTTATTGAACATTGTTTTAATACCATATCAAAACACCTTGACTAATGAAGGAAGCTCCCCCCAAGCTCTGAACTCTTTTTTTCCCCCGGTTTTTTTTAATATATAAATACAGAAAGATTTCCCGCAGGGGCACGGCCACTGGCAGGGGAGATCTCACCAACAAAAATGCGCCCGCCGCACCAGGAGGGGACAGGGATGGGTGAGGGGGGTCACTGCCATGAAATGACACCATCTTGGCACCTCCAGCAAAGCCACCCCTGTGCCTAGGGGTGGCTGGGGCCATCTGGGGGGCCACTGGGGTCTTCCCCATATCAACCTCAAAACGGTCCAACTCGAAGCCAATGGAAAAGAAAGAGGGGAGGCGGTTTTGGCAAGAGGAGCCCGGAGAGGGGGCACGGGAGGGGCGGCGGGGATGCTGCAGCTCTCCAGTCTCTGAGTGGTTATAGCTGAGTTAAAGAGTGACCAGTTTGTAAACATCACCGGGGCAGGGAAGCTCAAATTGAAGAACACGCCAGTCAACACGAAGCTTCAGTTGTGGTTTGTTGTTTGGTTTTTTTTTGTCCATTTTTTCTTTTTTTTCTTCTTTTTTTTCCTTTTTTTCCTTTTTTTTTTTCTCATTGTAAACACTTGAAAGACGGACCCCTGCGACTCAGCAGGGGGGAGCAGTGGCCCCGCTCCCGGCGTGGGGCAGAGTCCCCATCTCAACACTGCCGGGGCTGGGGTGGAGATCTCCAAAAGGGAGATGGGAGAGAGGAGGAATTTCCCGTTTAGTCAGTGCAAAAAAACCGAGCAGAGCCCCCGGGCAAGTCCGGGTGGGAGGTGGGGGGTTGCCGGTGAGAAATGCCGCGTGCTCCGTTTGGCCGGCTGTCCCCCGGCAGCTTTCCCCTTTCGGTTCGGGGAGAAAAGCCAAACATCATGGCAGGGTTTCGGCCGAGGGCGTCCCTGGGGCCTCCCTGGCAGGCAGAGCTCTCCTGGTGACCAGTGGCTGTGGAGGGGAGAGCAGGTTGCTCCGCTTTTCTCACACTGTCGTCTCCTGGATGTTTCTTTTTGTTTTAAGTCTTTTAAATTAGAAAAAAAAAACCCAAAACAAAACAAAAAGCAGAAAAACAACAGAACAAATAAAAATAATAAAATAAAATAAAAACTGCGCCGTTGTCCCAAGTGGATTCAAGTTTCTGGGTTTTATTTTTGTCTTCTCGAGGAATTTAAAGTCAGCCCAAAACTCCAGGCGGGGCAGAGGGGATGGGGAGAGGAGGTACAGCAGGTATAGCAAGGTGCCCTGCAAAGGCAGAGAGAGACCATCCCTGGTGAGGAGTAGGAGCCCTGGCTGTCATGTCTCACCCTATCCCACCCCATCCTCCACTTCCAGCTCTGGATTTTAACCCAGCATGGGATTATCCCTTCTGAGTAGCCCATCACAGGCTCACCTTAGAGAGAAGTCGGCAAGCACGCTCGGCGGGTCAATCAGAAGGATGCTCTGGGCAAGATCTGTTCACTTCAAACCATGAGTCTATACAGCTGCAAGAGGAGAGCATGTTACCACTGTGCTGCTGAGCCTCACGTGTCCCTACCTGTCCCCTTGCCACACGCCTCGCTGTCCCCTCATGGTACCTTTTGTGATAAATGCAGAGGCAGGGCAGCCTGGCTATCGTGTCCCCCTGCAGCAGCTCCTCGAGGCAGATCACGCACTCGCCAGCGTCCTTGGTCAGCACGTCATCTGGGAGGGGAGGACAGGGCAGCAGTGAGACAGGGACCTACCAGAGCATTCCCCTCCCTGGGATGGAGGAGAGCCCAGGGTCACTGCTGCGGGGGCAGCTGGGATGGGAGGGATGGGATGGAATGGCAACAGTGCTGGAAAACACTGGCAGAAGGCTCGTGTGGAGGCACAGGGGGAACATGGGTCTGGGGCATCTGGAGTGAACACAACCCCTACCCCTGTCTTCCAAAAAATCACCAGCCAGTAAGGGGTGAGCATCACTCCCACACCAGTGGTCAGGAGAGAGGTGGGAGATGCCAGAGCTTACAGCTCAGTGCTCAGCCTCATGAGCTGCCCTGCCAGCAAGGAGCGGAAGGCAACGACCCTTTAGGGGCAGCCCAAGAGGACATGTGCCAGCTGGGCTCCCTCAGGCACAGAGGGGAGGGGACCCCTTGGGGTAGGGGGCTGTGTTACAAAGGAGCCTGAAAGCAAAATCAGCAGGCTTGAGCCATGACAGGGGAGCGGAGTGGAGCAGCACCATCCTGCTGGAGCACAGCCCTCTTTGGGAAGCCCAGCCAAGCCGCCTACCCACAGCAAATGTCTCTTCAGCCTGCCCAGAGCCGTCTCAGGGCAGCAGGACCTCGTGTTCCCCACACAGCCTGGCCCTTACCGTTGTAGGAGAGGCGAGGTTTGCTCAGACACATGATAAAGTGCATTTCCATCTCGTCAGAAGCCACAGATTTGGAGCAAATGGGGCACTTGAAACCTGGAAGGAGAGCAGAGAGACAAGCCCTTAGTGAGTGCAGAAGTCATCCACCCTGCATCCCAGGGAATCCCTGGGGCCACGGTGGGGCATGGCAGTAGGCAGCCCCTCACCTGCTGCCTGCATGGTGATCCTCACCCCACACAGCACCCACTGGGCACCCACTCATCCTGTGCCGGCCACCAGCAGCCGCCAGTGTTGGGGGCAGCCACCGAACAGGGGACAGCTGACGAGCTGGTGCGCTGGTCGTCCCCGTGCCCGCCGCGCAGAGGGCACAGAGAGTGTGACAAGGCAGTGCACACGTGGTCATCAGCTGCTGCCAGGCCTTAAAGGGCGAGCAGCAGCCTGGGGCATACAGCACCCAACCACTGGCAGTGCATGGGCATGTCCCTGTGCCTGGACAGTGCTGTCCCTGCTTGCCAGAGCTCAGCACCACGTGGCTGAGCCAGAAAAGCTGCAAGGAAGAAGTTTTTTCTATGGCTGCAGCCGGGGACTGCCAGATCAGAGCCTCAAACATAAGTGGCTGCTTTGTCCAACTTTCCATAGGAGTGAAGTGAGTGCTCACCTCTCTGATGCCAGCCTGCCTCCCCAGAAGCAGAGGGACACTGCAGACTGATAAGCAAGATGACCTTGGCCCTGCCTGGTGATCTGGGCTCTTGGATGAAGCCCAGATCTGCTCTGTGACCTTGCTTGGGGTGGTGCCAGGGTGTCAGACCAAGTGTCATCACCTGCTTGAGCCATGCAGACCACCACAGCATTGACCCCAGCCCCACTGAGGCTGCCCCAAATGCAATTTGTAAGCCGCAAACTCACAAGGAGCAGAACCCCAAGCAACCCTGTAGATCATTGATCTGGGCGCATCCCTGCCCTTCCACTGCAGCCAGCTCAGGGCCATGTGGTTTGTCACTGCCCAGAAGAGCAGCGCAGCTCGAGCCGAACACGCGCGTGCCACCACCACGGGTTTGCACCAGAATATCCAGCAATTCCCTGCCTGCAGAGAGGGAGAGGGTAATTTAAGGATCTGCCTTCTAAAAGCAGATCAGGTTTGACTGCAGTGCTGCTCAAGAGCTTTCTTCATATATATGCGAAGGCTGCTCAGGAACGAAAAGAAAAAGAATGTACACAAATGATCTAAGGATGAATCAGGTTCTTGTTTGCCACCGTGTGGATGTGGACAGGGCTTTTTTTTTATTCTTGTAAGGGAGAAAATACAGGGTGGGTTTAAGGAGAGGCAGCTCAAACCTCTGCTGTGCAAACAGCCCCGTAACTTCTCAACATCCCAGCGCTCATTAGCAGCAGTGATAAATACAGTTTACTTCCCAGGTCCTTGGATCTGGCCCCTCCAGAGTGTCATTATTTCCCAGGAGGGTGTAGCAAGGATGAGCACCATGGATGGTATGGGATTGGCTCTACTAAAGGACCTACTAAAAGAAGAAGCCCTCAGGCCCAGGGGTCCCCCCCAGTGTGGCATCCTGCTGTCCTGCAGCATCACCACGCTGCAAACACATCCCTGCCCCAGCCTGGCTGAGCCACACGGTCTCTGCTCTGAGTCCAGCCCCAATTGCACCAAGCCCCAGGCGATAGGGCAGTGCTGCAGCCAGGGCCTCGTGGGCAGCAGCACCGATCTGCCTTCTGCTCTCCAGCCTAATTTTACTCCTGACCGATTTATACCTTGTGGCAGCCGTGCCCATTAGCTGAAGTAGCTGTTTTTTCCTCCTCCCAAGTGTTTACCCGCCTGGTGTATTTATAGAGTGGAGAGCTCGGATAGCCTCCCAGCCTGCCTGCTGCAAGACCCAACTGGCCTCCCCTTGCCAGACACCGTCGTGGTGCCCGCTCCCCTGGCAGCCCGCCTGCCCCTGTCCCCGCCCGGAGCGGATGGTCTGCCAGCACCGCCACAGACACCCGTCCCCACCGGGGGAGCTCTGGGCACTGCTTTCCAGCAGCAAGTCCCTGGAATGGCTGTGAAAGGCTCCCCATGGAAAAGGCATTTTGTCTGCAAACTCTGTGTCAGGGCACAGCATTTATAGAGGTTCAGTACTGCTCCCTGTGCTGTGTGTGGGCAGACCTCATTTCCTCTGGTCCCCCCTTTTCTGTGCCAATGTGTTATTTTAAACAGCTGTCCCAGATCTGCTAACTCTGGCAGCACCTGAAGGGATCCTATGAGACGTGTAACCAATGTAAAGGGAAAAGGCCCCAGATGAAACTTCCTGGGGTCTGTGGCTGCCAGGGCACAGCTGCCAGCAAAGAAGCGGGGCCAGGCAAAGAGCAGGGTCCTGTGCAGCCTCCAGTGAGTGGCTGTTGCTGTATCTCCAGGCCTCTTTGCTAGCTGGGATAGCTTTAGCACGGTTATAAATAGCCAGCATGAACACTCCTCATGCTCCTCACTGCTCCCTGGGCAGCTGTCTGGGGCACCAGGACTCCTGACACCACCACAGCCCCGTGGCAAGGACATTGGGCAGATGGAGGGGCCCAGGCTCAAGCCCCAGCATGTACGTGGCATCCTCCAGCCAGCCAGGTCTGGGGGCTGAGCCAAGTGCAGAAGTACATACACACTTTTCTGGCTCTGCATTTCACAAGATTATGGGGGGGNGAGGGGGGGGGGGGGGGGGGGGGAAGGAAATATGAATGTGCAGTTCATATATGCATATATGCATAAATTCCCAAGTCTGAGCAGGAACAAGGAGCTGGTGTGGAAAAGGCCCCAGGGTGGGGGGCTGCCCTGCACCCCAGCTGTTGGCACAAATACTTGATATGGCAAAAGCAACTGCTTGTGTTTTGGCACAGGAGCTCACCATCAGTGGCAAAGGGGAAGCAGAAGTGAGCTCCCTCACCCCTTCTCCAGGTGGCCTTTGGGTGAAAGTGATAGGCAGAGAACCAGTGAGGCCAGGGGACAGCCAGCACCAAACTGTGGCAGGCACCAAGCCTGGTGCCTTGGAACATCCTTTCAGAATTCAGGCAGGAGCCTGTCCTGAGGATGAAAGAGCTGCTCTCCACATGGCCAGCCCCCTCCAGGCCATGGTATTTTCCACATTCCCCGAAATCCCCGTTAATTTATCCTGCCTAAGCTGCCAGCCGGAGCAACGCAGGAGATTACATTTTGACAGCTGCTCATGGAAAATTCAGCTCCCTCTCTCCTCCCTCAAGCCCTTTCCATCCTCCTCCCACATGCCTAAAAAAAAAAAAAATGAGGAAGGGCCCAGCTATCCCTCCTTGCCTGGGCCTCCCACACCCATGGGGAGGCCCGGGAGTTGCTCCAGGAAAGGCCATGGACACCTCCTCTCCCTCAAGGCATCTGGTGCAGCTGGTGATGCTCCTGCCCATGGCACATTAAACCTGAAGCTGGCACTGTCACCTCATGCAGAAACGTGTGGGCAGGTACCAGCTCCCAACAAGAGTAAGTGAAGAAGAGGAGGGTGCTGCCGGAAGGGGGCTGGCCTGGAAAAGCAGGTTCAGGTCAAGACCTGGACTCTTGTACCTTGCAGAAGACTTTGAGAAAGCCAAGGGCTTTCCAGAGCTGTGAGACATAGGCTGGCAGGTGATCTAATCTCTCCAATGGCTTGGTCTAGAAACCAGGATCAAGTCGCACTGGTGCTCTCCAGGGGCTACTACCCTCTGAGTATTTTTAGGAAGGTTACATGGTTAATTTTAGAGAGCTGGGCAAAGTAGAGCTGGGAACCTCTGAAAATCCTCACCCAGTCCTGGGTGAATGCTGAAAAAGCCTGGTAGTTAACCCTCACAGTGCCAAAAGTACTGCCACAGAACTGCAAGGAATTCAGTGATGGTAGGAGGATTGAGACACCTTTCCAACCCATTCCTGAGTCTCCCAGACAGAGCTGATTCTGGAGCTGGGATAGGAAATTACCATCTACTGAGCACTACAACAGGGTCAACCACATCATGTCCTGCCAGTAGAAGTGGCTGCTCCTCTCACAGGTGGGTGAGACCATGTCCACAACAGCTGCAAGCCTGCCCCAGATCCCAGGGAAAGGCATGTGCCATGTCTACCTTCACCTGCCAAACCCCCTCCTGCTGGGAGTGCCTCCAGGCAGATGGCCAACAGGCCACAGTGCCATCAGTGCCGTGGCAGTTGGACACCCTGGCTCTGTTACTGGCAGGTGGCTGAAACATGGAGAGCAGCAGCTCTTCCACTGCACAGCAGCTCCAGAAGTGGGAGGAAGACACTGGTGGGGATGATGTACCCTGAATGCAGGAGGAACCAGTGGCCCAAGAACAACGCCAATAACTGACCCCATACAGCATTCATCAAAGGGATCCCTGGTTGCCCAGTCTCCCACTACTGCCATGGGATATCCCAGGAGCCCTATGAGTGGGATCAGGAATGCAAACTCCCCAAAACGCACCCCACAGGACACCTGGAGAACCAGGGAGCTTGGGTAAGCTCCAGGCTGCCTGATGATCATGGAAGATTTGGAAACCTCAGCTGTACAGCCCATCTCCATGTCTCTAGAGAGCATCCTGGGCTCCCAGCCAAGGGAGCTGGCTTATACCAGGTGAGGATGCATCCAAACGTGAGATAAACTCAGGGAATATCTGGTCCAAGCATGCAGTCCTGGTGCCTCCTCCTCCTCGCTGAGTAAACCAGGAGCATCCCACCTTCCACCATGGCTTCCCTAACACTTCCAGCTGAACCAGCATCAGGTGGAAGCTGGAATACATGGATCATCTCAGAAAAACCTAGACTAGTGATTGAAGACGAGGGAAAGACTGAAGGACCAGTTGGTCAGCCTGAAGCATGTGGTGTTGGGTGAGGCAAAAGGGTTCCAAGTCTTCCCCTTCCCATACCCCTTGAAGGCTCCAGCACAGCCCCAGCCCCAGCAGGGAAGAAGGGATCAGGGAGGAGCTGTCCCCTGTGCCAGCCAAGTGAAGGAAATCTGAAGAGCCAAGATATTCAGACCCAACACCTCCTAGAAAATAAATTTCCTATGCATTTAGAGCAGCCTTATTTTTTTAAAGCGACCATCACAGAGCAGCACATTGGGGATGGCACATGGATGCCCAGAGCACCTCTCCAGCACTGGGGCACCACAGGGACCTGGCAGCTGAGGACTCCATAAGTGTCCCCTCATGAGTGGAAGCACACCATGGAAGTGATGCTCTACCAGCCGCAGTAACACTGATACAGTTGGGTGATGCTGCAGGAGGCAGCAACAAGTGCCTGCAGGCCAGGGCACCCAACAGAACCAGGCCAGAATCCACTTTCCCCTGCAGAAGGAAATGGCATCAGCTGCATGGGCAGAGGCAGAGGCCAAGGTCCAAGGCTGCCCTGGCAGGATTCAAGGCCCAGGGTGAACACCACGATGGTGCTGGGCTATTCTGCAGCACAAGGGCTGACATGAGCAGGGACACGTAGGCAGGAAGGAGTAAAGCACTTAAGCTGCCTCATTTGCCAGCTTTGAAAAAGCAAGCGTCCTTCCTCCTGATTCAAGGCTGCTGAGAGGTGGGAGAGCATAAAGGATGGGTCCAGGGTGGAAATAAGATATCCCACCTTCCTGGGGACGGAAGGGAGGCAAGGCTGGGGGGTGCCAGTGAACCAGCCCCAGATGATCAGCCAAGCAGGAGATGTGGCTTGGATGGGACATCTCTGGATGGCAGTGCTCAGAAAGAAACTCGATCATTTCTGCTGCCTTGGCAGAGGGAAGGTCTTGTTCCACCATCTCCTTACTGATTTAGTCAGTTCAGCTTGATGAGAAGGGAGAAAATAAATATTTGTAATATGAAAGCATCACCCCAAAAAGAAGCTACTTCTGTGGAAGGCCAGGTTTTTCAAGGTCTAAGAAAAGCTGTCCCTGGTGTGCAGTAGCTCTTGGTAAAGTTCCCATGAGGCAGGTGTCTGCTGTCAGGTCAGCCACACACCAGCCAACGGTAGCATGGATGTGTCATGGAACATGAAAAGCTGGCCAAGGGCAACACCATCTTAATGCCCAAGGCACTGTGTTGTTTTGGAGACACTTCTGTCCACTCCCACCTGACTCAAGCCACAAAGAGGAGATGTAGCAGCAAGGACAAGGCATTAGTGCTTCAGGTGGGATGTAGGGAAGCTACTGGGGTCAGAGAGATGCATGACACAGAGCACATGGGCTGGGTGGCACCACATTACAGAAGCCCAAGACTAGCTTGCTGCAAGCCAGGAGGCAGAGCTATTTTTTTTTAGCCAGTTGGGTTCTTATGGAGGTGGCGGGGGAGGATAGGAAGAAGGAGAACAGATTGCAATTCTGGGGCTGAGGAAAGCTGGAGAGTTGGAAAGGAGCAGGAGACACGGGAGAGGGAACCCCACAGGAACATTTTCTCCAGAGCACCCAAAGCTATTGATTCGCAGCAGATGGACAGATTAAAGCCTTACAAAAAACTTCCAGCACAGCCCACAGACGCTGAGAAGCAGGAGGGCAAAAAGGCCTGGTTATATGGTCACAGACTGTCTAGACACCAAGTATCCTCCTTGTCTGTCATTGTTTGAATATTGCCCCTTTCATGATTGTAATTGCAATTTTTGAACAGAAGTACCTATGCTAAAACACAAATCATCTCCCTCCTATAGCTCAGGCCATGCTGCAAGATTAGTTCCCCCAGACCTGGATGGAAAAGGCAACTTCTCAGGGTCACCCTGTCTTCTGGCAAGTCCTAGTTTACTGCAGAAACACTCCCCCAGCTGCTGGGAACAGATTTCATAAGGAAGAATGTGTAGCCCATAGCTAATTTTAGCATCCCAGAGAAAAGCAAAGTTAAGCAGAGGAGTCCTGGATGATAGTCCAGCAAAGGCATTAACACCTCCAAATTCTGTTGTCAGGCTGCAGGGCTCAGATTTACCAAATCATAAGCTTATCCAGGGCCCCTGCTAGTCACAAAAAAGGTCTGGGTCATCTCATGGCTCAGGAGAACTGCAGGGATGCTCTGGTGCTGCCTCCACACCTCTCAAGGGTTGCTCAGGTGCTCAAATTCACTGCCCAGAGAGGACAAGGATCTTGTAGGCACACCTGGGAATTTCCACAGGGTTTGTCTGAATGCCTGTTTTTTTCCCCTCCCACGTATTTCTCATAGGAAGGAGGAGGCCCAGCCAAAGCCCTGCTGCGGGCAGCAACCACGTGCAAGATGCACAGAGCCAGCAGGGTAATGAGGGGTCCCAGGTGCTGAAATGAAGGAGCACAGGGGATCCTCTGGCAGTACAGTGGGATGCAACAATTTGGAAATCAGAGCAGGAAGGGACAGAGTTGGCATTTTGGCTTGGCAAGGGCTGGGAAGGAGCAGCGAGGCGACGTCACGCGGGGACTGGTGGGGTGAGTCATTTCTGACTAAGACATCCGCTGGGGAGGCACCCACGGAGTCCCCGCCACCAGGCTCCAGCACTGAGGAGCTGCCAGAGGAATTCCCACTTTTGGAAAGGTTGAAACACCAAAGCTTGACCTGAGCCACTCCCAAACAAAGCTGGATCTGACCCCATGGGGTTATTTGCTTCCTGACCCCTGGGTTTTTCCAAAGCAAAAAACTTGTGCTTTGATGCTGCTGAGGCTTCATCATACCTCATCTTAAGATGGTCTTTTGGGAGGATAATGGGACACTCCAGAGGCACATGATGACATGCCCTGGCTTTGTGATGCTGGGAGTATGGCCAAGCACTGATCACACCCACGTACCCTCTTCCTGCCAGGAAGTGATCCCAAACAGCTCTGGGACACTTCCTCCCCAGGCATTCCACAGCAGCACCACACAAAGAGCATGGTGGAGGGTCATGGTGGCAGGATTGCTGAAGCAACTGTTCTTCATCAGTGCAACACCCCCAACCCTTGGGGTGCATAGAAAAGATGACAAGTTGCTTTTTGGGCTAGAGAAAGGGCAATTTTTATGTAGTGGGCAGCAAGTAGAGTATAAAAGGAACACAGGAGTTGCACCCACAAGCAGTGCATGGCTGGGGAACACTTGTGGTCAGTTCACAGGGGTTATTTCTGCAGGAAGACGAAAAAAATTTAAACTTTTCCACCACTGAGGAAAAAAAATCTTAGTGAGGAGCATGCTGCAGACCAAGTCCTGACCTCACCTGCCCCTCACGTAGTAGGAAGGGCTGCATGGCACAGAGCATCTCGCTGCTCCCCAGGAGTGACTGTGATTGCTGAAGGATACCCGGTGAATGCCTCAGCATATCAGGACAGCGGGAAAAAGCAGGTGCAAAGCTGGGGGGTGATCACTCTTCTCTGTTGTATATGGCGCAGAAGGGGAGGGATTCTCCACAGCACCAAGCTGCCCGGCCAGGCAGCGGGAGCATCCCTTTGACAGGCAAAGGCTAGGGATTTGGGAGGAAGATCTATGCTGAGGATGAGGATACACCACTCCAGAGCTTCCTGGCTGCCTCTGCAGCATGGAGGCGGCAGGCAGACAGAGCCAGCTTTCTGCAGCTCCAGGAGCCCTCCGAAACACAAAGCACAGCTTCTCAGAGGAATGAGCCCCTCGGAGAGTGGCAGGGCCTGCCCACGCTGGATCCTGCTGGAGGAGGCAGGAAGGGGCCACACACTGTGCCACAGGCAAGAACAACCCTGCCCCAGTGTCCCACCTTCTCTGTCCCTTTGCTTCAACATGTGCCAACCTCCAACATGAAAAGGGCTCCTTCTGAGAAAGGAGATAGTGGGGCTGCAGATGGCAAAGATTCCAGCTGTGAGATTCAAAGTTCTCTCTTCCCCGTTGCAAAAGGCAACACCCAGAGGAGCAGAGTGTAACCCCACTTCCAGAGCTGGGCAGGGCTTTGCGAAGCATCATCCTCCTGTGAAACACTGACCCAGGACTAGGTGCAGAGTGCCACCTGTTTTATACCTGTCTACAGAGAGCAAAAAGAAACCAGAGGAATCTAAAAACCCCCTCAGAAGGGTAAGATCCAGGCAAATCACAGACATCAAGGTCTATGAAATCAGGGGCATAATAAATAAGGAAATAGACATTAGTTTCAAAGCAAGATCTGATCAGGGATAACCTGAAATACCAAGGCAACCAAGGCAGGGTGGTCAGCCTCAGCCCATCCTATTCAGCACCAGCTTAACAGAGGGTTGGCCCCAAAACTGATCTCAGCCCATACTAACTCGACCTCTCCACAGACAGCAATTTAAGCCATCTGCCTAGAGCCAACCCCCTCCTTTTCCCTGGCTACAGATGTACAGGCCTTGGATGCATGGATTGAATGGTGGATCCAATTCCCCTGCAGCACTTCTGACAAAGTGCAGCTCCATCACCTTGTAGGAAGAGCTTCCAAATGATTTACTGCAATTACTCTGGCTGCAGAAGAAACTGCAGGTTTTCCCCTCACTGGTGACAAAAGACTTCTCCAAAAAACAATCCCCCAAACGCCCACGACCCCAAGCTGTATTGCAACCATCCAGGATGTGAAGAGCAGAGTTCCTGGCACCACCCTCAAATCACTGAGCTGTGATCGGAGAAACTCACAGCCGTGGTGAAAGCCAGGGGGAGAAGGAAGAGAGCTGTGTTTCGAGGCAGCAACAGGCAAAGAGACACAGAGGACATGGAAATGTCAGTGGCCTCATCCTGAAAGGAAATAAAATGCTGGGCAGGGATGTGGGACAGGGTCAGCATCACTCAGTTCTCCTGCCTGACTGCTGCTTTCCCCCTCTTGTGTTGCAGGCAGCTGGCCTCTAAAAATACCCACTGTTGTCACGCCGTCCTGCCTGCTTGGGCCAGGAAACAGCTCTGAGCAGCTTTCAGTTCCATTCTTCATCTGCACTGCTGTACTTCCCTCACCAGGATCTGCCTCAGCCTCTCTTCTGTGCCTGGCAGGTGACAGTCTCTCAGGAACTATGGCCATAACTTGACATAGACTGAATGAATCAAGGGTGCTAACTGGGAATATACAACATCAGGAAATTTTTACTAGGGTTGCTAGAACCAGCAAAAGGTAAATATTTCCACAGCATCTCTGCTTCTCTGTGAAGCACTTCTCTACAAAGTGCCACAAGATCATTCCAAGGCACACAGTCTAGTTCCATGCCACCAATGGGAGCCCCACAGCCACATGAGAGTACATGAGCACAGGCAGTCACAAATTTTCCAAGCTCATTCAGCCAATGATACCACAACTGTCCCAGGATCAACCTGGTGCTGATGCTGGCTAGCTCTGGTCTATAGGGAAGAGAGTCAGCTCTCTGGTCTATAGGGACAGAAGAGTCAGCTCCATCTCAGAGGAGCTGTACAGCCTCTCCAATGGTGAGGTACCATCTCCACTGGCAAGATACACCCTGGATGGAACACTCCCAGACTCCCAGCTGCCCACAGACCCAGCCTTGGATCTGAGTGATGCATCTGCTCAGGCTCAGCTAGTGGCACATGGCACAAACCTGGCAGCGTGGAGACACGGGGACCACAGCAGGGAGCACCAATGTATCAAGCTCCATGCCAGCAGCACAGAAGCTAGCCATGAAGATCTGCCTGTTGTTTCTCTGGCCTTTCCTTCCACCTTCCTCAAATCCCAAACTGGACAGACCTGCAGTGGGCTGCAAAGTTAAACAGTGATGAGAGGCAGCTCCTGTCCCTCACCACAGGCACTCCCTTCCCCTGCCTACAGCCCAGCAGGGCAGGAAACCTGCCAGTAGCTGGGCTCTGCCCACGGGAAATGCTGTGCAGAGGCATGAGAAGAGGCCCCAGGCAGCTGAGCTTCCTGAAGCTGCACCTCCAACACCCTCCCATCAAAAAGCACCAAGCAAAAGAATTTGGCCCGGCAGCACCTTTGCTGCCTGTCTGATCTGTCACATGAGAGATTACATTGGAGGGAGGGAAAGGGGAAAAAAAGCTTTTTTTTTTTTCCTCCTCCTCTGAAGTGGGCTTTTCTCCCTCCCTGCGCTTCTCTTGAAATTAATTTTCAGCATTTAGCAGCATTTTCCCATGACTCTGTGCAGCTGCCTTGGCCAGGTGCCAGCCTGATACTGTGCTCCTCCACCAAAAATGTCTGTATCTGATTGATCCTCTGGCCACTGAACAAGAGAGAGAGAGAGGAGAGAAGCCTTAATAACACATTAATAAATAAGAGAAGCCTTTACGGTTATTCCAGTCACTGGAACAAACATCTCAGCAAAACAAACCAGCATGGGATAAACTTACGTCACAGGCTGAGAAGACAATCCTGGCTGGGAAGTGGGTCAGCCCAGGAGCACGAGAGCATCATTCTCAGCATCTCTAGAAGGCACATGTGCAGAAGAGGGAGAGGGCACCCGGCTACCCTATGCTGATTTATGCACAGGTTTATAGAGGAGAGAGCACAGTTAATGTGCACAGGAATTAGTACCTCGTTCTGAGAAAAGCAGTTGGGATTTCAGAGGGCACTGGTGAGGCAAGTCAGAGCTGAGGTAGCCTGTGCTCACTCTCGCTGCAGAGACTGAAGATAACTGCCACCACCACCGGCTTCTCACGCACAACGCCAACGCTGACGCACTTAAACTTCATCTCCAGCTCTGGTGTGCATTAAAACTGCCTCTGAGTTTCCTGTCTTCAGGTGTTCAGCACTTTGCTCTTCCGAGGTAGATGCTGCCTTTTCCCCCTCTCCCAGGTGGATGCTACCCTGGCAGCCAGCTCAGAGAAGGCAGAAGTAGAAAAGCATCCCCATCAAACCTGGAGAGCCCAACAGATGAACATCACCAGTGTGGAGAGTCATCAGGACCATTTCTGCACCCACTTCCCAAATGATCCACAGGTCTGGCAATGATGCAGGCGCTTGATCCAGCTGTCAGACAGTAACCAGCACCAAATCCACAAAAAGATGGTTTGAGGACAGTCATCTTTGGAAATTTCCACTAGCAAAAATAGATTCAGAATGGCAAGTTTGTGCAGACCTTGGGGTGCCCTTCTCCTGGCCTAGCTCCTGAAAGCAGGGAGGGAAATACATATGATGTCTGTATGGTGAAAACTTCATAGATTCAGCTGGAAGCAAACCACAAGGATCATCAAGCCCAATTCTTGGTGAGGAACAGGACAATCCCAAGAATCACACCACGTGCCTGAGAGCCTTGTCCAAACACTTTCTGAACTCTGTCAGATTTGGCGATGTGATCACTTCCCTGGGAAGCCTTCCAGTGCCCAACCACACTTTGGGTGAAAAATCTTTTCTTAACATCCTATGTAAACCTCCCTTAGCACAGCTCCATGATGTTCCCTTGGATTCTGTCATTGGTCATAGAGAGCAGAGATTGGTACTGTCCCTCCAATGGAAGCTGCAGCCCATAATGACCTCAGTCTCTTCTCCAGACAGAACAAGCCAAGTGACCTCAGCTGCTCCTTATGGCTTCTCCTCTATGCCCTTCACTATCTTCACGTCCCTCCTCTGGATGCTCTCTAACAGCTTTATATCCTTGTATTGTGATACCTAAATCTGCACACCAGACTTGAGGCGAGACCACAGCAGTGCAGAGCAGGACGATCACCTCTCCTGACTGGCTGGCAGGGCTGTGCCTGATACACCATGGGACACAGTGGGGTCCCATTTTGACTTCCAGAACACACTGGTGACAAGTTGGTGGCAGGACAGTCAGGGCTGAGAGCAGCTGACTGACTAGCAAGCTAGAATTCAGCCTTCTCATTCTGGTATAGAGATTGCAACGAAAGAGGTATCTGAGGAGCAAAGATTGCCAGGCATCAGCGAGAAAAGGCTCAGGACTCCAAGCTGTCAGAGCACAGCAAGGGTTCATCACAGACAGGCCTCTTCCTAGCTTGCAAAGACTGAGGCTGCCCAACACAGGTGTTCACAAACCTTCAGCTCACTCTCCAACAAACACCCCCTATTTCCCACCCCGTTACTCTGGAGCCAGACTGAAGAGCACTTCTAGCCTTATTTGCTCTCAAACTGTGCCTAGAGAAGGACTCAGCCCAGCACCCTGCCATCTCTGCACTAAAAACCTTCCTGTGTTCCTCAGGCTGGGCCCTCCTGCTCCATGAAAATGCTGCTGAGAACTCAGCAGCTCATTTGACAAAGAAGGCCTCCTGACATTGGTACAACCAGCACCCAGGACAAACAGCTTGCTTTGTCAGTGCACAGAAAGCTTGTGACATTCCTGGTGGTACTGCACATGAGGATGAGCTAGGCGTTTCCTTCGGCTAGCCAGCAGACAAGGAGATATGGATTTATTAGAGCTTCAAACACTCAAGGGCTTTGGTGATGAGTGGGATTTCCAGATAAACTTTAAGCTACTTACAGCCTCTGCAAACTCCCTTAGATCCTCTGATGAAGATGAATAACATAAGAGATGCTAAGAGAACCACACAAAGCTGGAGACATGCAGCACTAAACCACACATCTCCCTTGTCTCCCTTCTTCCCACTAGCCTTGGCTTTACCGAGAAGTCCTAATAGTTATAAACCTACAGAGGCAGAGTCAAGTGCTACAGGCAAATTCCGAAGTTGCGCAAGATGTGTTATTTTCCACTCATGGAGGTTGGGAAGTAGATCTTAGAAATGCTGGGCAGGGGATTTTCCTCAGGGAAATCCCAGAGTAGTTTCAGGTGATGCTGGAACAGATGTGTACATGGTGGGCATGCCTTGGGAAAAGCCCCATCAGTAAACAGGAGTCACCCACAGAGGTGCTGTCTACTCAAAGGGAGGGACAAGCTCCACCATAAAGGTCAGAGCTCCTTGCCCACCCCACTTGGAAGATATATGGAGGCTTCACTGGTCACAAGAGCAGCAGCTCTCCTGCCCTCATCCTGAGACAGACTAGTGGCCATCAGCATCTATCTGCTCCTCCCATCCTGGCGCCCCAGCAGCCATAGTGGAGCCCAGAGGGATTCAGCAGTGGGCCCTTCTCACTGACCATTCCAATGGACAGCACCTTACAGTGACGATGTACAGTGAGCATTCACTGGCCTTGGAGACCACTTTGTAACCTCTCTCTGCACAGGCTTCCCAACACAACCCTCTTCTCTTCCTCCCCATGCACACCTAGCTCTTCTACGGGCCTTCACCTGCAGAGAGGGAAAGGAGTGACACCAAGCAGGTAAGAGAGCACAGCTTTCCCCAGCTCACTCCTGAGGGTCCCCGCTGAGGGGCCTGATGAGCCATGAAGCAGTTGGAGAGACACAGAAACTCTGCCCTGCAGATATAGGGAGTGGTGAGGCGCCAGGACTATCTGTGTGCTCCCATTATCACAGGCACACTGCTGCAACAACAGCACCTTATCACTGCCCTCAAGTCAGAGCTCCTCGCTGTCCCATTGTGGACCCCACAGAGCTCAGGCTGCACTTTGAACTCCCAGCTCATCCCCCAAACCCAAGTGCTCCTGGAAAAAAGTGAATGCACCCCACATACAGAGAACAGCATTCATCCAGGTCTCCAGAAAGGGGCAGGCACAGCAAGAATCCACTCTCTGGCTCTGTTATCCAGAGTTTGGGGGCCTCCTCTTCTTGGTATTAGAGCAGCTCAGGCAGATCCCAGAGATCCCCAGGCATGCCTCATGCTGAGTGGGTTTGGTACGTCGGCGGGTCCCCTCATCCCCACCCTCGAGTCATCCTTCAAAGGGAGCAGGGACAAGTCACGCGCAGCAATGTCAAAGCTCCTCTCCATTTACCAGAGCACTGCTGCTTCAGCACTTTCCAGTGGCTAATGGAGTGGCTCAGCACCATGAGAGGAGCAGGTCAATCGGGAGGCAGGGGGGAAGACACAAGTAGCTCCTGACTGCCCTGCTGGAGGTTAACCAGCTGCAACGGGAGATTAACAGCAATTTCAGCAATCTAGCAGTGGCTTACTTGCCCCTCCCCTGCAGTCTCCAAATCGTTCATTAACTTCTTACACTAAGAGAGGAAGAGTACAAAAGTTAAATGAGCTCTGACAAGTTTTCAGAAGGGTTTTTAAGCATCCTCCACTCCTTTTGCTATTAATTAGCAATGAGGAAGAACCACCACCAGGAGAGGCTTCGGCACAAACTGAAGAGCTCTTGCTGCTGCCTGCACACGCTTCAGCTCAGCTCAAATGCTCTCAGAGGGCCCCAAAAGAGGCACCAGAGAAACCCAGTTCTTGCAGCACTTCCCACAGCTCATGCTGCAATCTTTCAAGGGCATGGTGTATAACTTAGCAGCACTGCACTAACTCATTCAAGTGGCTGCAAAAAAAATTACTCCATTTTGCAGCTGGTTTATTTTTCTGAACAGGTTTTTGCCTCTCAGCATTGCAGTTTAAAATGTAACTGATACCCTCTGACCAACCATTGTGAGCTGCAGGGTGTTTCTGTAATGAGACCCTCCTTGCCCCGGCACCAGGTGCAGCAGAAGCCCCCCTGGTCCTCACTCCCACAAAAGCTTGTGGAATACCTGGAATGATGCTGTGCCTTTGTCTCTCTCTGCATTTAGAAACCAGAGCAGCAGCACAGTCTGTGCAAGGTCACAGAGCAAGAAAGTTTTCAGGAAAGCTTGGTCTCAACTCCAGTGCCACATGCCAGCCCTCTCCATCTGCCAGGGAGGATGGCAAGCACCTGGCCCATCTGGATCAATAGGAATCAGACCTGGGGTGTTCTGCCATTGAGGATGCAATGCAAGACACACAACTTCAATCTAACGGAGAAGAGCAGCCCCTGAAGACTGGACAAAAGGGGAAAAAAAAATCCCAAGATTTTTTTTTTTTCCAAGAAGTAGGAAAATGGGCCCCACGAGACTCTTCTTGCACTTTGTTCTTATCCACTGCTTCAGTCTCAGGCCTTCCTGAAAATGAGGTATTGTCCCAAGGCATATTATGAAATTCCCAGACAACGTCACACAAGAAGAACACAGCATTTGCAAGGGGGACGGGTGGGAGAGAAATCCCAGACTATTCCCGGAAATGCATGGAGACATCCCTGAAATGACTTCCCCTCCAGCCAAGAGGGGAAAGGAGGACCTCCCACCTCACTCCCTGTACTCAGCCAAAACTAGGTCAGTGACACAGCTCTGCTTGCAGCCAGAGCTCCTCTCCAGACATCAGGATGCATGGAAGAGTACAGCCAGGAGGGTGAAAGGGGTAACCTTGCCCCTTCCCATAGCTTTGACATGTCTCCTGCAAGAGAGCTCAGCTGAACCCCTAGCCCTTTTAAAGAGGCAGGCAGTTCCTCTGCTTCCTCCTCAGCACCACAACACTGCCAGATGGCTTGAAAGAGAAACCTCACTTTGGCCTTTCCCTGGCCCCTTATCAGACAAAACAAAGGAAAAAAAAAAAGATCCCCACACCTTGCTTTCAAAAGCTTCCTCTGCTTCTTTCCCAGTTTCTAAGGCTGGGAACTGCTAGACCTGACTGGCAGCCCTCAAACACCTTCAGAAGAGATACAAGGTGCTTAGCCTGGTTGCAAAACCCAAGGTCTTGAGCTATAGCACCCTCAAGACCAATAGCCCCCAAGTCAAAGCGGGTGGGGTGGGGGTGCCGCATCCACTGCTTCATATCCTAGAGCCAAAACAGCTCCTTTCTAGAAAACCTCCTCCCTTCACAGCCCTTTCCTCCCTTGACCTTGACACAGATGCCAGCTCCAGCACGTGCCCACCCATCCGTACCAGGGAGGGGATGGGGATGAGGGTCCAAGAGAGGGGCAGCTCCCCCTTCCCGGGTGAACCGCGCCCACCGCCGCCCCCGGGCACCTACGGAGGGAGGGGAAGCCGGGGAAAGGCTCCGGGGAGCCGGCACTCACCGCTGTGCGAGCTGAACCACCGCGGTGCGATGTGAAGGGGCAGCGCGTCGGCCAGCGAGGCCCTGGCGCCCAGGTACAGCATCCCGTCTCTATGGTGACCGCCTCCCGTCTCCTGGAAACCGTTGCCATGGGCGTACGTGGAGTCGGAGCCGGGACCGCCGCCGCCGCCGCCCGGGGCCCGCTCGGCCTCCCCCGCCGCCCGTGCCGCCACCGCGTACAGCCCGAAGGGGACGGCGCCGGCCGCCGCAGGGTCCATGCCCATCCCGGCCACCGAGCTGACGGAGCGGCTGCGCAGCCCCATCGCGCCG